>UXUI01009436.1:7032-19269 GCA_900576705.1 Enterobius vermicularis
TCAGGTAATTACTCTCAGATTTTAGATTTTCTTACAGAAAACTAAAAAATACTGTAAATAGAAGGTAATTTTCATATGAAACTATAAACCGTCTAGCAACTAACTGTACGTGGAACACTGGCTTTATTTGCAGGGCAACTTATTTTACAAATATTAGGACCCTTAATACTTTCAAAAAATAATGTAGAACAAATAGAAGCCGATGTTCCATCAATATCAAACGAAAGTGACAGTCACGATGTGGAATTAGGATCGGTAAATGACTAATTCTAATCTAACCATTCCTCCCAGAAAACTTTTCTCTAACAAAATTTGTTCTAATAAACAATTAATTGAAAAGGACAACAACAAAAAAAATTATAAATAAAGAAACCATTTTTTAAAAACCCAACCATCACTTATTGTAGTCAAAAATGTTTGCAGGAACATGGCCAAGACGACACAAAGGTTATCGTAGAAAAAGAAGAGGTGTCACGATGACAAGAAAATGAATAATCTGCATAATACTTTCTTCTTGTATCTTTCTAAAAGGTCTCGCCTGAATACGATTGTACAGTGCACCTACGATGTCAATTTTTAGGGTTTTTAATAACATGGCAGGAAAAACCGTGATGAACTTAAATGACTATGAAGGCCGTATAAAACGGCACTTTTACAAAAAATAACTGATTACTTTCCATCTCTATACCATGTTTGACGATCACTACCTCCCTTTCCTCAATTGCTACCTTCCTTCTTGAGAAACAACGAAAAACCAAAAAAAGGTAAAAAAATAAAACTAGAAAAAAAAAAAGAGGAAAATGTTATATAATAAAAAATTTTACAAATTATAAGATTCTAGCAACAAATCTACCGGTCGAGCAAGGCAAAACTAGTTCGCTAATCCGACCACACTCACAACAAACTCCCCTACAACACTCCCAAAAACCGCAAAACCAACAGTACGGAACGATGACATCAGATTCGTAAACTACGACAGTAACCAAGAGAATCACTATTTAAAACGCTAAAAAATGCATGAAGCTAAATTTACTTGAAGAAGCAAATCTTCAAAATCCAAAAATTTACTTCAACTAAGCCTCTTATTATAATTACCAGCTGCATACCAACAGCAAACATAATAATAATTCAAAAAATATTGTAGCAACAAAGTAGATAAAACAAACAAAAACCGGGTAACAGATACACGAGATTCCAAAAATTATATGATAAAAAATTATAACAATCTAATAACTTAAAGAAACATTAAGCACATTTCATAATTCAGAGCTACTGCAACACTGGGAACAATCTGAGCTAAATTAGGAATGGACAAACACAAGACAGATACATAAAACTAGAAAGTACTCCCGCGCAGTGATGAACCAGAAAGCATGGCCAAAAAATCAAAAACAATGAGTAAAAAATATTGTAGAAGGATTTGAATTATATCAAGTCCTAAAAAAAAAAAAAAAAGAAATTAACATGGTCGAGCGAAAAAAACACTGCAAAAACATGAGGAAGCAAATTACCCGTCAATGATATGATGGTTTTTTATTCAAATGAAAAAAGGTATGAAAACTGCACATTTAATCAACCTTAAATAGCGTAAAAAGTAAAGATTCAAATTACAAAGAACTTCACAAGACTTTAGAAACATGCTTTAATAGTCGATATTAGAGTTTTCTTTCATTGTAACTATCTCCCCACTTAGACCAAACGTCATCAGAAACATCTAGTATATATGGGGAAGGCGTGTTTTGTAAAATAACCTTCGCCAAACTCTCTTTTAACGTATCGTCAATTGGAAAGTTAATAGCGTTTAATTTCCTGAAATATCAAGAAATAACATAACGTAACTTTAAAAGAATTTCCGGAAATGATTCCCAAAAAGCCTTTCCCAAACCCCAGTAAACTTAAAGAGCAAAATCAAAAAAAGAACTCGTTAACACCTCACTCTCGTTAGTGCGCAGACATGGAAACGTTAGTGCTTTTACTAGGAGACTGTGCAAAACTATTCAAGTCACTTACTTAATATAAGTCCTCAACGGTTCCAGAACTTCTTCAGTCAAAACCAAGTTAAGACGTGCAACGCTATCTATTTGGATGACTTTTGAGTCCGGAGACAGAGCATTCTTCTAAATCGACAAGAAAATAACTTTCATTTCAAAAGAAATGTTTAAGACAGACAAAAATGTTCACAATAAAACCTTCATCTTCCTCTGTGTTCTCGAACAGGATGTGGAACTGCTGGTAGTTGACGTATCAGATTTTTGAGTCGCACTTACAAAAGAATCATCTTAAAGTTTAACTTTAGTTATACAATTATAACGGCAAAGAAATTTTCACCTGAAAAATTATAAAAAGATTCCAATAAATAGCAGCAGGATCAGCAAACGACTTAATTACCTGAACAAAGGTTCGCAAAGTCAACTTCATTTAATGCCTTGAGAGATTCAGAAATAAAAATCGGAAATTCATTGGTGATACAATTCTTAGCATCTCTACAGCGGATGACATATGCCTAAAAAAAAACTTTCTAGAAAAGAAAAGTATAAGACGGATAATTTAGTTTATAAAACGAGTTACTTGAATAACATGTTCTGACAAGCCCTTGAACAACATAAGAGTTTCTTTTAATTGTAATCCGTCTAGGAGAACATTTTCAAGGCATAAACGCAACTTCTAAAAATCTAAAAGTTACCACACAGTCCTCCGATAACTGCTTCTTATGAAAGGTGAAAGAATATGTAGCTAAATGAACCAGAAATGTAAAAAAGCGAGAAAATCATTTAGAAATGCAACATCTACATCTTGCGATATTTGAGATCGACGATACTGCTGCTGAACTAAATACGCAATTACACTTTTCATACAGAGTTCTTCCGAATTTAGAACTGTTTCTGAATGGAGAAACATCACGTCAACTTTGTCCACTAAAGAACCACTTTCGTGTCCTTGTACCCTTGACTCGCTACTACCTTCCCGTGACTAAAAAAAGTTAGATTAAGAGTTTTTTAACCACTTTTTTTTTTTTAAATGTGCGTGAATTCAATGGGTAACAGAAACCGACAACAATACAATTAGAATTATTTTAAAGATGTCAACCTATAACAAAATTTCGCTATATTGACCTTTAAAGAGGCTTCACTAGAATGGGTTAATCCAGGCTCATCGTTGTTCAGCAATGTCAAATCACCAGAAGATCTCAAACTGGAAGTACTTCTCCTCATTTTCTTTCGAGGGCTGTCACAACCTTGACTTTGTGCTTCGTTCAGCTCGATATCAATGTCTCTTTGGTATTCCTACATAAAAATCAAGTAAATGGGGCCATTTATCACTGCTTGAAGGGTTTCTATCTCAATGTTACATAAAAACCTTACTTGTTTTTTACTTTCACAATAGACTTTCACGAGGGCCATATATGCGCCAACTTCCTGCACTTTTAACTTATTGAGATGGCATACTTCATCAACAGTTTTTCCTTCCAAAAATATGCCCACCAAGGCATCGCGCATTACTGTGCAATCATTCGGGTAGTGAAAATTGCGGAGTATCTAAACTCATATATTTCATAAAAAACGATTCCGTCTGGTAGAAATCTAAATAGCTTAGAAACTATATTTATTAGACTCAATCTCCGCATACCGCATCAATTTTCCGGATCAATTCCTCTTTGGTACACTTCAGTTCAGAAGAGAGCACAGTTGTAACATCCACCTTCGCCAGCATTCGAACAGCTAAATCTGACAAAGCCGACGTCCCTGAAAAGCTATTCTAAACCTCAAAAAGTACGGATTTTTGCTACCATTCTTCAACTTCATAATTTTTTTCATTCTACCATTTTACCACGTCAATTGAATGCGTTTATGAATGCAACAAGTGAGACAAGTATCCGTAAAATCACCTAAAGAATCCGCTCTTTGCTGGATATCCTTCAATTCAAAATAGCTGTTACTGTCATCCCGGTTCGCTACAAAACTTTTCCTAGTGTCAGAATCTTGATTTTCGTTCAGCTCTAACGACTGAAAAAAACAAAATATACACAAAATTGTTCAATGGTAAGACCATCTCTAAAACAAAAATCGCGACAAAAAGGAAGTCTTTCAAATGCAGAGTTACTTACATCACCTGGACTCTGCCTCTTCAACTCTTTATCCCAGTTCTTTTCGCTACCCACACTTTTTTCAGCCCACGGTCTATCTATAAATACACAGTCTTAAAAAGATATAAAAGTTTAGTCAATACCTAAAAAAACTTTAAAGACCTACTTAACTCATGAGAAACCAGCGACCTTCTAACAGAAGCTGCTGGTGGTGGGAGTAAAGACCCAAGTGCTATCCTTGTACGCTGCGCATATAACTGGACAGTGGACGGAGGAAGATGAGACTGATTTGCCGCAACGCTTACGGGTCCCTCGCCACGGACGACCCTAAATAGGCTTCCGGCATTAACATAAGATTATGTGAAAGTTCTGACGTAAAAAAAATGAGAGAGAAGAACGACAGAACCCATAACAAATTATAAACAAGGAAACTAAGCCATACATTGAAACGGCCATGTGAAGACGTTTCTTTTGAGATTCATTGTACGTCGACGGTTTGCAAGCTTCAATTACTCCCTGCTCAATTGCTTTAAGCCGTTCACTATCTTCTGGATCTAAAGGGGGACCATATTTTTCCCTTTCCCTGTGCCTTTTTTGGCTTCCTTCTCTCCCATTTTCAAGCACCTTGTCGGAAGTTCCTCTTAAAGCGTCTTCTACAAACCGAAAATACCAGATGCAATAATCGCATTGAAATGTTACAATTCAAGAGAATTGGAAACTGCTTAAAAACCACGTTTTCCGCATACCACAAAATAGAGAACTCTTCAGCCATGACCATTTCAGATTAAAGTGCACTTAATGTAAGTGTCAAAAATGATCTTCATTTACTTTCATACCCTTTTTCTCGAAAGAAACAAGTTCCTTCATCTTTTCAAACGACTCGGCACTCCTTATAACTGCCTCATCCTAAAAATAAGATGTCCACAACCTTTGAATTCTCAGTTACATAACATATTGCTTAAAGAAAAGAATAAGCTCATAAGAAACTAAATTTCGAATGTGACAACCAAACCTATTTCTGGTTTTTCAATTTTATTCATTATTTAAGATTAATTGAACCTATTTGTGTAAAGTGAAATTTAAAAAATTACTAAAAATCTCGATGAGTCTCCAAGGCCAAGTGTGTTGGAAATTTCGTCGACAGATCCTCCTAAAAAAAAAAATTTCATTCCTTGATAAGACAACAAAAAAAAGCAACAATTACAAAAAATTATCAGGTCATAAGTTTTTTACAGAAATGATGATGAACGGACCTGAGAGTACAGACATTATGAAAGCTGCTTGTTTTCGCAACTGAGTTAAAAACGCCTCATAGTAGTTTGATAAATAATTGAAGCCAAGGTTGTGAGTCAAACAAGCATCCTACAAAAACAATAGTAGCTACCAGACACAAAACTTTGTTGCTAGTTAAAAAATAATCACTAAATCCAGCTTCCAATTTTATATCACTGTTACAATAAAAAAAAGCATAATGAAGGGCTTACCTGAAGAGACATCTTGCCAGCATAAACGTCATTTATGGCAGCTTTCAGGCGGCAGCGAATTTCTTCACAAACACCACTTACTGACGCTATATATGCTACCAATTTCTCTCTACACCAGTCAGGTACTACGCTAACTAGAAGCTGCCTCTAGTCAAGATCTTAGTTGTTGAAAATTAGGAAGTTGACTGTATTTTCATCTAATGCTGTTTTGATTAGTAAAATAAATTAGCATTTGTCATAAATAGGTAATACCAATTTCATTTGCAGAGCTCCCTAAGATTCTCTAAATAAATTCCTTCGCATAATGCGAAGTGTTCTGGAAAAAATTAATGAAAGCTAGTCAAAACTAGCCTACAAAAAACCAGGCAGAAAATTAAAGAACTACCGTCCACATCTCCATCTATCGACATTTCAATACCCTGAAGACTTCCTGAATTTACTAATGGATTTGCCATAGAAGCCAAATCGGTAAGCATCAGAACCTAAACAAATAAAACGATACTCGTTTCGAATAAAATATCGGATTCAATGAGCGCGAAAGGGGCTTTAAAGAAGCAATTTATTTATGCATTCTGTTTCGCTCTTAAATGAAATACTCAATATATTTTTCACTACCTGACCACCTGACCATCCCCTCCCATCCAATTCACTAGCAACGAACCAGAACCCCCAATGCGAGTTTCATCTCAACTAATTCTGAAACACCGAGACAAACTCCTGTTAGCATCTACGCACACTTAGTGAATTATATTCTAATCAGATGACAACGATAATAAGGTAAAAAAGATGTAGCATCATGATACCCAGATAATCGGTACGCAATCATAGAAACAACTGAATTATTTCACTTTTATTAGCTTAGGAAAGTTACCGCACAATCATAACACCACGTAAATCTCCTTCTGAGAATAAACAAAGTCAATCCAGAAGTTCTCACTACAGAAGAAGTTAAGCAACGAAGTGAAATTTAACAAGATAACAAGACAGAAGAAATTTAAAAACAAAAAAAAGGGACCTGTTGACAATTAAAAGCATCGAATGGAAAGGGAGTATCTAGCTCAAAATCAAACAAAGATTCTTCGCCCGCATCATCTTCAAGTTCTTCGCTACTTACAATACGACGCACAAATTTCGGCTTCCGTTTACTAGATCCACTTAAATGCGGAGAAATCGAGACCGAAACTGGTATTTCTAGAAGCAAACAACCGAATCATTGAAAATGGTATGAGTTCTGATACTTCATAAAGAAATTACAAGATCCCCTCCGCTCTTAGTAAAAGCGAACAATAAGCTAAAACTAATCCAGGAAGTGTGGGGAACAAAGTTGGCGACAGCCTGAAGGTTCTTGCTTAACAAAAATTGGCTCGATTCCATATTTTTGAAAAAAGGTAATCATTGTAGCCAAATATTTTTTTCAAATCTGGCTTTCTACTCGACGATCCTCGTTTTACTGAAAAACATCAGACATCTGCCTAGTCCTGTGACAGTTCTGCGCAACTGGACTTAATAAACAATCCTTGTTCACAATTTCTCCCTTTTTCCCCTTCAAACGTTTTTGAACAAGTTTTCCTGGCCATCCTCAATTTAAAAAACGTCTGTGAGTCTTTTCGTTCTTCAAGAATAGTGCCGGAGTAACGCTCATCTGTACGGTTTCAAAGCACAGTACCTGTGATAGCAGCAAGCGAGCTTAATTTATACACATCTTGCATCTAATCTTCTGGGTTTGTTTCTAGCCTTGATGATCGGAAAAATCAGCAAAAATTTTTTCAATATTCGTGTAGACGTTTCTCAGGAAGCTTTTCTAGAATTTTTCTCCTTGGTATCATAAACTGGGTAGAAAAACTGTGTCGCCACAATTGAAAGATTGTTACTATGTATAAAAGTACTATAAAAGCAGCCAAAAAACAGTTAAGGAACAGCAGGAATCGTGGACGTAAACGAATTTAAACATTCTATCCCCCCAAAATCGCGGCTGTAGAATACGCCAGGCGCAAATCCTTTGCGTTAAATCGACATCGAGAGTGCAGCTTTACTGAATCATACGGGTAAGGGTGCACTTTAAAGATCACATCCAGAATGTAGAGAAGATTTAATAAGCCTAGACGAGCGTTACAAGAGGCATATAAAATGACGTCGAGAACACGATATATAAAAAATTAAGGGAATACTTAGAGGTGGAAGCACCTGGAATGGGCACGCTAAACTAAAACTGTCCTTGAATTACATATTCTTTTCTGGCAGTTAATGGAATCAGTAGTTGAAAATCCTTGAAATCAAAGACAAATAAACATGTGATTATAGAGGTTTGTTGTGAAGAACACTATATCTTTTAGCTTTATTTCTCACACGCAGAAATATTGCAGTGTCGAGCAAGGTTAATGATTACTATTTTATTTTAAAATATCACCCTAAACATCTAATTTTGCATCTCGTCTCTTCTAATCAAAATTTTTTGATGAAGAAACTAATTACTTACCTGCTTCTAGACTTTTTTCGCTCGTTATCCTCATACTTTTACTCTTAACATCTGTAATCTCGTTCGTTATTTAAAAAACAAACTTAGACCACCAAATATCAAAAATTTTTTAGGATAAGCAACAGTCACTAAGCGGTCATTTCCTGTCAGATTGTTCTAAGATGTCGGGTAAGTTTGATAAGAGAAGTGGAAGGAGCTTAACCTGGACTTATGGCATCAGACTTGATTCCACTTAATCTTTGAAGGACGTCACCTATAGTATTACTCTGCTTGGTAGTTTTTACTTTCGCTCTGTCCTCAACCTATAAAGTTGAAGTTGAGAATCTGCAAAAAGTTTTTTAATAAAATAATTATCTTAACAGACCCTCAGGCCGTCATCAAACGGAATCGCTTCCTCAACCAACTTGCAGGACTTATGAAAATACGTCTGAACAGTAGTGAACGGTACCTAAAAAGCTCTTTTTAAACAAACAAAACTTCCAGCTGTTAAGATCGTTGAACTTTCAAAAGCTCCTGCGACGAAATAGTTTAGAATGACAACGAGATTAGCCTATGTTCCCGAATGTGCCAATTTGAGAATGCAAAAGCATTATCTAAGGTAAGCTTCCAGAAATATTATTGAAAAACCTCGTTTCCGATCCGAGCATCAAATGTTGATAAGAGCATAATAGTGAGATTTCAAAAATCTTTTCTGGAACGTCTGTAAGAACTTAAGAGCTGCAAAAAAGTGAAGCAAAAAATAGAACATTAATTTTCCGAAAGCTTACATTGTAGAATATCGAAGATTCTTTCATGGTTCTGGTCTCAGTAAAAACATCTAATACTGCTGAACGAAGCCGTTCCTTTTTTTCCAGACTCGGATAAGTACAACTTGTGAATGCGTCCGATACGCACTTCTCAACAACTGCCAATAATATCATTTATTACATTGCACAGATGTTAGCTTGAGATTAATCTACGATACTTTATATTAGAAAATGGTTTTGCATCCCCATTACTGGTAATTAGTAATTTTTTAGTGAGTACTGTTTACAAATTTTTGATGCTCACTACCATTCCAAATTATAAACTTTTTTCATAAATAAAGTTAACAAATTATTTTATTCCTGTAAAGAAAAAACTGACCAGATAATACAAATTCTTAAACCACTCCAGTAAAGAGAGAAAAAGTCAATGAATAGAAAAAACATGCGTAAACGAATTCACCTATCATATCTTTTTTCCACTGTTCTGGAATTTTAATCCTTCTGAAAGGAATATGACCTGGGGGCATTCTTCGCTTTCTCACTTCAGATGAACCTTCTACGTCCACTTCCTTCTTCTTTCTAAAAATTTTAAATTACATCTTCACTAAAATACCAAATGCTAAATCCGCAGTCAAAAAATTCATCACTTGGTCCCAATAAATTTTGAACAAAAGTTAAGAATATCATTAATTAATCATTAACAATGAAATTATAGAATGCTGTAAAACCAATGAGGGAAATCAATTACAAGAAGGAAAAAAAAAAAAGTAAAAACAAGTAAACCCAAACTTTTTGAACTTTACGGCATCAATCATCTTTGTTTCAGCTAAACTGTTCAGAACTGATGGTGAGACGTACTAAACAGAAATATCAACCTCAGTATCTTCCAAAGAAAAAAAAAAAAACAACTGCAAAGAAAACCGGATAATTCCAAATTTACTACAGGACAGATCTACTTTACTGACAGTATACTGGTTACAGCAAAACTGTAATATAACTGTAAAATAGATCAAATAAAACCTTGCTCTGCAATATCTGAAATGATCTCTAGATGAGTTAAGAACAAATTAAAAATTTTCTACATTTTATTTCTGTAAAAAAAAAAACTAATCAAATTAATACAAAATAATAGTAATATTATAAAAAGTGATATTAGACAGGAAAAAATTAAACTAACATTACTGTTGAATTAGTTGAGTTGATTAGTTGTTGCGAAACAGACCACCAATGAGAAGTGGCACCAAATCAATATCGAATGTTTATCTGATGTATCTCCTGTGTTCCAGCAATATTATATGAATCTGTTGGAATCGTCAGTGATTATTCGGAACTATTGGAAGACCAACCGTCAGATGCCATGAACAACGTTATGATTAACCAGCGGAGAGGTGAAGAAACTAGCAGCCAGTGATTTGGTGAAGGCGATTGTCAAGCAGCCGAATCAGTCACTGGTTTGGAGTATCATAAACTGCTACTGTAGTTTGGAGATGACGTTGTGCTGTGATTGCTTCTCGTTGATGTTTAACGGTAAAAAGTCATCAAGTTGGTGCATTACTGTCTTCTTCTCCACCTCTGACATTAGTCTGTTCTTGTTTCTTTCTTTTACTATTTGCTTACTTCATTATTTCTTCAAAGTTGAAGCATTGATTTTGGCATTTTGTTGATATCAATGATCTACTGTTTTTAGGATTCGTTTGGTTCTGATTCCAAATGTAACTTTAGCAACATGAAACAATAAATGTTTCAATTGATATACTGCTGCTCCTATCAGTCACTGACGGTTACAGGAATTTTGTCGTTGTTTAGCTTTATTGAGTGAACTATTTCTGCGGCAGTTCGTTACTGAATTATTCAAATTATTTATCTAACAGGCAATAGGATGTTGTTGTGTGATGAACCTTTATTGTATTTCATTAATCTTATATAAAATTTTACTTATCTTTTTTAAATGATATTCTAAAATCTTTTACTTTTATTGGCAATTGACATATAGGTTCAGATCAAGGAAGAAGAAATGAAATTAGAATTTAAAAATGTCAAATCTATTTTCCTGTAGGCTTATACAGCATCAAAGTTGAACAAGATTTTTGAATATATATTCTCTTACCGAACTATCTTTATTTTCTAGGTTTTGTAATTGTGTTAGTCGTCCATAGGGTTAATTAAGTTTCGATTCACGGTAAAGTTAATGTCTTTCAAAGCTTAAAACGATTTTACTGCAGAATGCACTGTTCGTGTAATTCACTGCTTTTGCAATTCGGTTCAGATATGCAGTTCTGTACAAAAGAAATACAGTAAACTCGTCTACTTGAAAATTCAACAAATAAACTATCCGAATTTTATGAAGATTTTATTGTAAGCAATTTAAACTACAAAAAAGTTTACTATAAAATTCTTCTTCAAAACAAGGCAGAAAGTTAAAATAAATCTTTTTGTTACACTTTTGTAAAGTGTTAAATAGATTATTTGCTATATCCAAAAAATATAAGTTTCTGTCTTAAATTTAGAACTAAATGGTTCTATGTGCAAATAACAAAGTTACTGGGAATGGGACAGCGTTTGGATGAGGCGAAACAAAAAAACTTGAAAATTTTTCATTCTGATACCGTATATAATTTGACGGAGAATCCAATGTTCTAAGTGTTGTTTTTCTTTCTAATTTTTGTTTTGCTCTTTTATCTTTTTAAAATGAGAACTAGACTATGCTAATCAGCGAAATTTGGAAACAGTTTTTCCTAGATATCAGTTAGATAAAGTTGTTTTGGAAGAGTTGATAAATTGGTCAAAATTTTATGAGTTTTATAAGTCTGATTTCAATTTTTTTGTTTCAGGGTAACTTTTTGAAAAATTTTTATGCTATTATTAAGCTTTTAAGAAGAGAGAATAAAACAAGAAAGGAAATAAATGAATTGAATAAGTGTACAATTATATTTTGTCTTTTTTTTTTTTTTCTGGTAATCGAACGAAAAGTACCGTTGATACAATAGACGGTATAACAATGGTAAAGTTGTTGTTGTTGTAACAAATCTGTGTTGGAAGATTTTGGTTATAAATAGCGTATAACCAAATCTTATAAGAACGGTTTAATTTGGTAATTATTTTCTGCAGAATTTTAGCAGATAATAAAGCTGTAAGCTTATTCTGTGAAAACATACTCTTTTACTAAACTTATAACGTTTCATGGAAATTTTTAGCATTATTATAATTACTGTTGTCAAACGTAACTTCGAAATTTGCTAATTTTTTATTTACTTCATTTTAAATATTCAAAACTCTGTAAATTTTTTTTTCTAATTCTTTGATCACTACAAATTATGCTGAGAAGAAAAAAATGACTACTTCAAAAAAAAAAATTCTTGTAAGTAAAAAGATAAAATGTTTATTTTTTGACATTACAAATAGCATTATTTTTATTTCAAAAAAAAAAAAAAAAAAAAAAAAAAAAAA
>UXUI01009437.1:0-10806 GCA_900576705.1 Enterobius vermicularis
ATGTTGATTGTGCTTGATACCTCTGTTGATGGTAAGCTGTTTCTTTGGTTCTATTGTATTTCAAGGTTTTTTTACCGCCGAAAATTTTTAAAGCTCAGCTGGAGGAAATAACTTTTTTTTGAGTAGGTTTTGTTCGCACCTGCTAACTATAAGTTTCAGAATCGGTGTCTAGAATTTAGAAATTCTTAGTAAAACCTTCAGTTTATGGGATGCCACATTTCTCCTGCAACCGGGACCTAGGTTTCTGAATTATTTGGCTCAAAGACGTAGCTTTTTGCTTTCTTGAAACTTTGGGAATGTTTTGTGGTAATGGTCAGTGGTCTAGTGAGTCATTTTTCCTGATCTACCAGCTTCATTTTTGCTGAACACAAAATTAAGTTTTTGGAAGCCTTTGGTAGCACCAAGAAATTCCTAGTTCTAGTCAGTTTTTAAGATGTAGGACAGGTTACACATTTACTTACCAAGTTTTTGTGTTCTCTCCAGTCTTCCAAGATACCTCGCCACCAGGCAACAATTTTTGTTTTTTACCAAAGTGTACGAAGTTGATGAGGTTATTGGAAGATTGGGAGCTGTTCTGCTTTAGCACTCCGCGCTACCATGCCGTGGTCACTCAGTATCAGTGAGAAGCGACCGCCGGAGACGCACTGGTTATGTCGGCAATATACCAGTAATGTGTACTGTTTTTATTTTTGTTAGACCTCGTCATGATAAGAGCTCTTCTGTCGTTTACTGCTGCTTGTGGATTGGACGCTGTTTTAGTTTAGTTTGCCTTTGCAAAGATTTTTTTTCTATAAATCACCTTTGTTTTTACAAATTTTCGGCTTTTTGGCCTCACCTGAAATAGCTTGCTCACTTTTAACGATTGTGATTTTTCATTTCTTTTATACCTTGTACGATGTTGATTCGGTGAGGCGACTGCATGGTGTGTTTGTGTTTTTCCTCGATATCACTCTCTCGGTTTTATCTTCAGTTTGATTATTTTACATATTGCTTTGCCGACTTCCTTTACCTCAAAAAGGCAAAATTACGTTTATGGTACAAATGGTAGATACACATTTTCTTCAGCTAGGCGTCACATCACTCTTCGCTTTATGCATTTCATGCTTTTAAATAAAGAGAACGAGAAGAGGAAGTTTGAGTATGGGGGGAATGTTAATTTTTGACGTACACGAAACTAATGCAGAATATTGAGTTTACACTGCATCTGCATTGTTATACTTTTTCTGTCAGCGGTAGGAGAACGCAGATATGTTTGAGAAGACAAAATATTGTGTAAATTTGGACTTTTCAAAATTAAAAATGTACCTTGAGTTTTCTGAATCGGTGCTTGGTGAATCTAGGGCACTAGTATTTGAAGGTGAAATAAAGTTAAAACTAATCATTTTTTGAGGGAAGGGTACTAGTCAAAAACAACACTTTATGTTATTTTGGTCGTTTTTTACAGTTAACAGAAAGCCTCTTTTAATGTTTTGGGACGCTGTAGTGTCCTTGCTTTCAGATGGACCTACAGTGTCGTAAAATTGCATGTTTCTTAAGACTTGTTCTTCTTTTTTTTATTATTAAGTAACAATTTTTTCACAGCTTTCCGCTTAAATTAGTGGTTCTGAGTTTTTCTTACCTCTTATTTCGTTTTTTGTGTAGAAGCTCTACCTGTGTCACTTTACCGGCCACATTTTTTTCTGTCTTCGTAATCCTCTACCAATTAGTAATTTGTACCTGCATTATACACTCGCTTTCAAGTCACTAAAGTCACTATTTTGCCTAGCTCTTGAAATAATTTCTTTTGACTTTGTACAGTCAATTTACTTTTTCTTTTGGATGCGTTTTCCAAGTATCCCTGGTCAAGTTTCGCCTGATTCTGCTCTGTTTTTCTCGTTTTTTTGCGGGGGAACCCTCCTATAGATCGGTTTCTTTTAAGAAGTAATTCGGCTGGTATAATCTAAAAAGAGATGATAAATTTCAGAAAACGAGACCATCTTCAAGATGATGACACGGTTAAGGAGGAGGTCTCTTGATAATGTTAGTGTTAAGTTCTTGGGCAGTCTTGAAACTTCGTTAAATTTTTGATAAGAGGATTGATTTTCATTTTTGTTTTGAAGTTTTCGAAGTTTTGTAAACAAAAAGAAAGTAGAAGATGGACTAAAAAATACTATTCACAATTGTAGGTATTTTGAGCAGGCTCTGCGCTTTTATTTACTTCATTGACGTAAAGGGAATTTGCTTTAGGACAGTGAAAACGTTTCGGAGCAGAAAACTGTATCTCAACGTGCACGAGAACTTTTGAGTCGTCATAGGAAACGCCTCACACTTTCTGTAAGTCTTTAAAGGGATTGGATTACAATTACCTGAAGATAACTCACTCCTTAGGGCTTTTATTTATCTACACCATTATCTACACCACGACATCAAAGTTTTAAGGGAGGGAGAAGAAGTCGACCGTTGGACACTTTGGATGAGGTCGAAAATTGCAGCGAAGTTTCTTGCAATTCGGTAAGCCCGCCGAAAAAGGCCAAACGTGTGCTTGGTATAGTATCTCCAAACTGGTAGGTTTTTGAGCTACATCTTAATGCCTATGGTGTTGTGGAGATTAAATAAACTTTTGAAGCGGAAAAGCTGATGATTCAAGAGGCTCAACGGAGAAAGTTATATTGACCACTCCGAATTCAGCTAGCAAAAAGTCGCGTGAACTGGCACCGCTTGCAACTTTATGTGATGATTTGGAGGTTCTTTACACTTTTACTGTTCAAATGTTGTGCTTGTGGTTTTTTGAATAGTTTGCTATGATTTTCATTGTATTGAAAATTTTTTTCATGATGCTTCAGGGTTTCAATGCTTCCCCGTGCAGCTCATCCAATGCTGGAAAAATGTTTAGTACTCCAGCGTCAAAACCGGTTTCACTTGATCAATCTTTTAAAACGAGAGTATGTTTTTAAACTTGTGTATTTTTTTTGAAATGCTCAAGTTTACTTCCCTGGTATGTTTACTGTTTAGACAAGGGAAGGGACCCCACTGCGATCTATCCCAAGTAGTATAGGTCGTTCACTGTCAGCTCTTCGGTCAGCTGGTCGTTCTCTTCATCTTTTGAAGGTTCAGGCATCTGTAGCTTCTCTAAATTCTATACCGCATAGCGACTTGGGAAACAACAATGGTACGGCTCTAACGAGCAGATGAGCCCGGTTTCAGGCTTTTCCTTTTTTTTTTCCCCCAAAGAGTATCAGATTGCAGAAGCTTGTTGCTCATCTTAACCACAAAACCTACATTCAGATTTATGTAGTCTTGAAAGGACCCCAACGAAAAGTTCATTGGCTATAGTGCGTCAGCTAAGTTCTTCGTCAGTAAGCAGAGCTGCAAACGCTTTACTTAAAGGTTTTGTGACTGGTCCACGTTCGAATAGGTCACGTATAAGACATCGTATAAGCCTTAAAGAAGAGTCTCCACGAGAAAACAGATGTAAGTCTAAGTTTCATTGAGGAAGCAGTTATTATTTTATGAAAAAGAGATCTTTGAGGCTTCTTGATGACCTAAATATTGTTTTTAAAGGTCGATTTT
Source organism: Enterobius vermicularis (assembly GCA_900576705.1). Taxonomy (NCBI): domain Eukaryota; kingdom Metazoa; phylum Nematoda; class Chromadorea; order Rhabditida; family Oxyuridae; genus Enterobius; species Enterobius vermicularis. Next base: position 3,550 of record UXUI01009437.1, read on the forward strand.
CTACGGTTGGAACTGAGGAAGATCGGCTTCAAAGGCAACATGGTATTTTTTGCTTAACCAAATTTGGTCTTATTTTTTGTGATTATAGGCAACATTAAAAGTCAAAATTGCCTATTTTGTTCATTAATAGTGTTTTTGAAAAAAGTAAGGCTTTTGCACCCTAATTTTAAGTGGAAAACGATGGTCTTGCAAAGCTTTTGAAAGGAAGTCTTCACCGTTTCATGTTCGAGCAGTAGATGACGTGACTTTATTCTAAAATGATGCAGTTGAGGTTGCCGAAGAACGGGAAACATGAGCTTAGGTTTTTTTAACTAAAATTGAGGAAATCGTAGAAATCGTATGTCGAGTTTGTTATCAGTTTATGAAGGCTGAGTTTGCGTTCTTTTTTACTCAGAGCTATCAGTTATGAGAACTGGATCATTCTTCAAGATTTCCAATTGGATGAGCATGGTAATTTGTAGTACAAAAACTACAGTTGAGGAGAAAGTGTCGAGAAACGCCCCATACTTTTTTTTTAGCTGGGCTTAAAGGCGATTTTAAACAGTCTCCAAGTATCATCTCCGCCTGTTAGGGCGGGAAGGAATATGGAGTAGGGATTCAGACTAGGAGTGACGTAATTGGAACGTAGCGGGAACTTGTAGAAGCGGTTTTTGTCGCTTTTCTGGCTATTAATAGCCTCTATTTTTGTTCTTTTTCATCACTATTGTTAAGCAGTCAATTTTTACATTATTTAGTTAAAAGGAAAGTTATTGTGATTTTAAGAAGAGAGTAAATGATTGCGTGGGTAAAGTTTTTTGGTTGTTTCGTTGCTAATATTTAACATTTTTTCCTGTCAGTTTGAAAAAGCGATTTTTCCAGAACGGTACAATGCATTGAAATCCGCAATTCACATTGTGAAAGAAGAAATTGTTGAATTGGCTACTACTGAGGAAGTACTGTACGATGCTATAGTATGTGACATAACTCCTAGTTGCAAACCAAGTAGGCCGAGTCTTATTCATATGTTTAGAATATTAAGTAAATTAGTGCTAGATCTTGGATGTATTTATTGTAGAGGTGTCGGAACAACGAGAAGTTTTGTAGATCTTGCTGAAGTTTCTCTTGTAATTTGTCTTTAATTACATTCGTTTCAGTTTCTAAAATATCGAAGATCATAATGGAAAGGGTTGGAGAAGAGGTCATCGACGATATTGAAACCGAATTAATTCTAAAAAAGAAGTTTATACTGACAGAAAGTGGTAAATTCAAAGCCTGCAAATGTAATGGTTTAATTATTTGTTCCACACTTTTGATGAACATTTCAAGTTGCTAATGACAGTGTCTTGTTCAGACATTTTCTTTGTTATTGATTACGGGACTCCGGGACATCTGGAAAAAACATGGCAGGATATGCGCTTTGTTTTTCATAATTTCATTGAGAAAGCTATCGAACACGGAGGGATCTCGTCGCTCGTATGTCTTGCTTTCTTTATGAAATGTGTTTGGTCAGATTTCCAGATCTTAGTTTTATTTCTTTAGTGGAGCATTGTTTACCAATTATTTTATAGCTTCTTCCCTACCTTTATACTGGAGAGCCTCCCCGCGACCAAGAAAAGGTTGCCAATGCAGCTATTTCCTCAATCAATCATCTAGCCCAGCAAATCGGCTTGGGAAATGTAATTTTTTTTCACTTTTTCAAGTCTTCTATCAGTCACTGATTCAAGCATTGTGTTATAAAAATTGTTTTAATGTTCAGATTTCAAAGTTTCACATCGGTGGAGTTGCAGACAGTTGTGGTTGTTATGAACATTATTTGACCGCTGTGGAAAAGTTACTTTCCAGCATTGCTCCTCCCGAAGCTGAAAATATCTTACCGATAGAGGGATCTGGTGATGTCTTTTAAAATTTGTAATGGTTGTGAAGAATAAGTATTAGTTGCACTTCAAGGGAAGTGCTGATGCATGTACATTTCTTCCGGAATTGTCTCTCTTGCCTGTAGCAATCAAAAAATCTTGCGTACATCAGTAACCACAGTGCGAGAGGGACATTTTGCCAACAAATCATATAAGGTGTCAAATTTTCATTTTCACCGTAAAGTCATCTGTTGTCAAAGGCCAACTTTAGCAACGGTAGAGAGTCTGGAGTGTTTTCCAGGATTGTTACTTGTAGGTTTCTATAACCTTCATTGCAATGGTAGAAAATGAGACAACAACAAGTGCGTCTGCAGAGTACTATTTGGTCACAATTTCACGAGTAGAAAAATCCTATATATTATAAGGCTATGTTGGAAGGTTGGATTGCCTTCCGGGCTTAGTGCTAATGCATCGTAGAAACAAGCAGCTCCGAAAGTGAGCGGAACTGATGGGCTTATTTGCATATAGTTGTGGTTTTCTTAAACCGAACGGGGATTTGGTCGTGAGCTGGACCTTTTGAGGTCAAGCAAGAGGTTCTGGCCTCAGCGCTGCTAGCCAAACGAACAGTGTTCTTGTCTGAGGTGTTCGCTAAGTTGTTGGTCGTTAGTGAGGAGAACGTGTTTGAGGCATTGTGCTTTTCAAAGGCACTGGTGAGATTTTGTCATTTTGACTGACATCTGAAAGTTCCCCTTTTACTGACGACCAACAGGTTAATGAACTTATTAAAACAGTTTGTCTCAAAACGTCTATAATTATCGCGGACTCGCTAATTATGCAAAAGTTGGTTATTCATTTAAAATACTGTTTATGTATTATTCGGGAGGGGTAATTCCCTTTTTTAACGGATGTTTAAGGTTCGATCTGTCTTTAGGAGTGTTTTCTTTTTATTGTGACGGGCTGCTTGTGCTTTATTATTTGAATTGTATTTTAAAAGGTGTTATTTTACCTTAATAAAATTAATATTGTTTTTATTAGTAGAGCTTTGATATGAAAGTGTTGAAGAAAGAGCAGTTTGCAGAGAAGCACTGGAGGGGTTCCCAGTCGCAGTTGCTTTCAAGAGCGAAAAGTAGTGATTTGTATCTTGAATGAATTGTGTTCGCGGTAGGGAAGATGCAGCAATTTAGCAGTTTTTACAAGTATGAAGTATTAGTTTGGTTGCACCAGCTGGTAAGGTTTGATCCTTCTGTGTTACTGGTGTAGGCGGTACGAATATTGTTACGAAGAGGCACTTTGTTCGGATGTTTCACATGCCTAGCTTGGAATTGGATAGGGCGTCGTGGATTGATAGGTTTTTGAATGATTTGCCGACTACCAACGATAGATACAGAGATTTGATGGGCTTTTTAACGCAAGTTATTTTTTGCAATTTCCAATTTAGGTCCTGCCAGATTCATTTCACTTTTTGTTCTTCTGCCGCCTGTGCCTCATTAGTACCATAATTTCGATGGTCCATCAGTGCACTTCGGAATATTGGTTCAGATTCCTATTAAACGTGTTCAATTTGCGTACCGCTAAAAAGATTAAAGATGGTATTGTTGACATGAATTTTCTCGAGAATAGCAACAACTAGATTTAAGTTTTATTCTAAGTTGTGTCAGACAAATCTTGAGAGTAAAAAAAAGTTGAATATTATATGTGGACGCACCCGTTTGGAGAGGCAAGAAGCAAACTGTTTAGCTGTTGGAGGCTGACGAGTATCCTTGGCTTACAGAAGGCTATCCACGTCGAGTCCATTATTTTCTTACCGGGATGGAGAGCAGCTTCTGTATTTTGTGGTATCGATGCTTTTATTTGTAAGAAGGTTCAAGCAATTAGTGATATACGTAGTACTAACGAATCCCATTGCGGCCATTCTTTTGACCTTTGAAGATTTTTGAGGTAGGTACGTTAGTAGTTAAGGTTTCGTTGTAGCATTTGTCTGCAATTTTTCGATCTCTTCCATTGCTCCAAACTGGTGCAGGACCTGATCAAATTAGTAGTTCAGTGTCGACAGCTTGATGAGTGAAGTAAACGGGCGAGAGAAAAAGGAAAGAGACTCGGGATTAGTACTTTGCAGCATGGTATTTTTAGTTTGTGATTTCGTTTATACGTTTGGTGCATTAAGACCATTAATTGTTTACTCCTGTTTACTGCACTTCTGCTTATTTAAAACTCTAAACAAGTAATTAAGCCCCTCTCTTTTAATATGGCTGATTGTGAGGAACCTATATAAAGTCCCACTAAAGTGCATGGCGTTTTCTCCATAACTCCGTCAAGTTTCAGTTGCTTGAAACGAAGCACTGTTGATTATCTGAGTGATATATCGATTACTGTTTTTTAAAGTTTTTAAAGTGAAGAAGGCCACTTCGGTTGGGACTGATGACACTGCGGCATCTAAAATTGAGGAAAGTCTAGCTGCTAGCTTCTTTTTTTTTCTTTTTTAAATCTGCTTTTCTTTATTTTTCTTCCTTTCTCTCAGTGATTTTCTGTGCTTATTCTTTAGAACAGTTTAGTAAGTTCACTATTCAATTCCATCACTTGGCATCTTCTATGAGTTCCTATCTCGTTTTTGCTACCTCTTCATGGATTTTCGTTTCGTGGAACTGTTGTGGCCTTTTTTCAAGGATACCTGTTTGTTTCAAATTTCGCGCAGTTCTTCAAAAATAAAATTTTTATTGTGTCTCATAATATTCAAGCCGTTCAAGGGGTGTTTTAAAAATAAATTGTAGGTAGCTGTCTCTTGACTACAGGAACTAATAAGGGTTAATTAATAAACGAATTGATGCAGTCTACTTAACATTCTGAATGTACACGAAAGAGTGGAATAGGTGCAGCAGTCCAGAAGATAAGAGCAGAATTGTTTACGGTTTTGAAAACTAAGATTATTGAGCAGACTTGTTGTCAGTGTTAAGTTCTACACCATAAAGCAAATCTGAGCTTGTTATTGAGTTGTTTTCTTTAGAATAGCTAGCTATTAGCGTATAGCAGTAAAATATGGGGGAAGACAAGTTTATTTGAAAGAATAATATTGTATAAAATGAACTGACAACAAAGCAAAAAAGCAGTAATTAAACAAAACAGCGGGGAACCAAATCACTGAATCACAGTAGGAAAACCAAAAAATATAACTTGCAGTTTTGGACTATTTGAAATGTATAGCTTAATTAAAATTGAAAGTACATCTACTCAGGAACTAATAAGAAGAAAGAAGACGTCAGATGATGTGAAGAAAGAAAGAACAGCGATTTAAAAGCATTTTTCACTCAATAGGTTCCTCCGTTTCTCTATAAATGCCCAGTAGAAAAGTGTGCTTAACAAAATCAGTGAGATTATGATGCTTCTGTTTAACGGTTAACGTTTCTAGCAAGAAATTAAATAAGTGGATATGTTTCTGTGAATTAAATTTTGAGTGTGTTTGCTAGAAGAAAGGAGTTGTCAAAATTGCTTGTGGTAAAAACCTCTCTCCTTTTGATTTTCTAAAAGGCAACCGGAAAGTATGTTTTTTACTTAACTTTTGTTTGATAGTTTAAAGCTACCGAGTTGTTTTATTTAAGACCATTTCTATCAACTCAGTAAAGTTTCTTAGATCAAAACTTACGTTGTTTATTACCGTTTATAATTTCCATTTGTTAAATGTAAATCCTAATTTTACGCTGATTGTTTAAAGGGACTACTCTTGTAAATCTTATCTTGCATATAATTTTTTTGTAAATAACATAATGGTCAAGTATTTTTTAAAAAATAATCAGCTATTATTTTGCAGAAAAACGGGTTTACCACCAGATTTTTGCCCGGGAGCGAATCTGAATTTCAATCCGAGTTCTCCATTAAAAAGCAATTTTTGTTAATTACCTGAATGCTTCTTTTATCACCATTTTTTCAAAAAGCTCTAGAGTTCTTTATAATGCTTACACAGTTAGGCAAATCAAGTTTTCAAAAGCTGTTTTTAGTGTGTAGGCTTTAACTTATCAAATAAACAGACCAATTTCCCCTAAAGAGGTAAGTCTGTTAATGGTGAATTTTGAAAATTATTCAGGTCTCGTCACTAGTTCTCCGGAAACCATAGATGCAAGCGGCCAGGCATCCAATGCATATCATTAGAATGAGGATGATTGCGACTACAATAATGATTCTAAAAAAAAAAATTTTTTTTTGGAGGAAGTATGATTATCATCGAGTTTGACAAAATAGATTTTTATAGTATTTCTTCAATCTCAAATTTCTTCCACTTCGAGACCTTTCAAAAACAGATTTCATCTGTTAGTAAATGTTTCTAAAGAAAAGTGTAATTGGTAATTGTTACATGAACCATGTCTCAAGGTGCAGACAGCATTCTCCAAAAAGGCTATCACAGCAAGTGTAGTAATAGAATACTGTGTCTGGTGGACATCTGTAAGCATCCTTGTAGTTTATTTATTTAATTATCTATTTATTTTATTTATTTTTTTTTGCATTATTAAAGAAGAATTGTCTCTACAGTAATGAAAAGCACTGAATGTTGATTGAGTGGATACGATATGTTTATAAAAAAATTTGTGATAAATGAATTAGACAGGAAAAAGCTTTGTTTGGTTTTCAAAGATTAAGAACATACATGGATGGAACATTATAACCGGCAAAGATACCGCCAAATCCTCCGCTGCCATACGGTGGACAAATTATGGAACCAGCAGATGCAGCCAGTGATATTACGGCTAATATTTGTTTGTAGAGTACTGGAAGCATTATAGGAAAAGAATTTTTAGTCTAAAAACTATCTTCTGATTTCTGAAAAATTGAAAGATTTTGAGGTTATTCTTAGTGAAGCATTAGCACAAACAGTTTCGTATTCCACACTGTCGCTATGTTTACCAAAATATTATATACGAAGTTTGTACTGTACATATTAAACGTCTTGTTATCTTCACTTTAAAATGCGTCACTACTTTGGTTTAAAACTTGACAGGTCTTTCTCACAGTTTAAAAGTTGTATTGCTATTAATAAACGTATTTGAATAAGAATTTCAAATTTAAGTTAGACTCTCTCGAATCTCCCTCTCGTCACTCAACACCCACTAATTTTTTTATGGAACGTACAGTATGCTTTGTTAATTTTCTAGCTGCGCCCCTTCATCAAATTATGCTTTCAAATAATCGTATTCACTTATACTGCACCAAAGGCATCCTGAATTATTCATCAGCATGAATTTTTGCGAATAATTGTGAAAAAATTTGAATCTGGAATCTCAAAGCTTTATATTTGTGAGTAATAAAAATAAGAACTGACAAACTTTGTTTATCGTTAAAAAGCAAATTTTTTAAACATAAATCTTTGTGAAAGACGGCAATGAGCAAAAAAAACACAGTGGTGAACCTTTGATATTGCCCTTCAACAGTTTTTTTTTTT
>UXUI01009439.1:0-13301 GCA_900576705.1 Enterobius vermicularis
TTTTTTTTTTGCTGCTTTCCGGTTTTTGCCTATGCTTCTTTGCAGTTTCCCAGCACTTGTATATAGTTTGATTGCAAATGCAAAGAGAACTTTGTTTTCTTTTTGTTTAGATGTTACTTGTCACAACATGTTAACGGTTCCACGAGAGTTGCCAATAAATTCAACACTATAAGAACATTATATTTGCTTAGACTGCAATAATAGTAAGTAACCAAAATTTTTTTTAAAATTTTTAAACAGTACACAGAAATCCCGAATACCTAACAGTAAATATTTGCCGATTTAAACAATGAATATCCTTTAATAAAACGACTATAAAGTCAATACTTCAATATGATGACTATAAAGCTGCTTATTATTTATCCTGCACCTTAAGCTTTACTTTTGAAGATGAAAAAAACTATAAAGAAGATATTTATGTATCGATAATTGTAGGTAACAATAAATGGATAGGTGAAAGAATAAAAAAGATTAAAAACGACCTGCAAAAATCTTGAAAAGCACAATAAAATTTTCACCAAGTAGGTCAAATGCAGTAGCAAATTCAGCAATTAATAGTGGAGGTATAAGATAAACTAACTGCCCACGTTATCAAAACAAAGTAACTGCAAAAGGAAGAAGATTGAAAACATTATCAGAGGAATCTTATTTGCTAACACCAACAGTTTTTCTCTTCTTTGTTTATTTTTTTATTTTTATCTTTATTCTTTCTTTTTTCTTCTACTATTTCTTTTAAACAAGACTTTTCTATGACAGTTAAACTACAGAGTACCGAAACATTAAGAATAAATCGATTAGCAAATATAAAATTACGATAAAACATATGCACATAGCTAAGTCTTGGCAAGTTTGTGGCAAACCAAAACACACATACACACACACAAACACAGAAAAAAATTTAGCTGAAATATAGCATCGAGCAGTTGTTAAGACTATTCGTCAGCAATCGACGTCAGTAATATGTACCAAAGCAACATCAGTGCCAAACTTTTTGCACTCGCCGATCATCACTTATAACAAAAATAGTTTAAAGTATAATAAATATGCTTTTCTTATTTAATACTTTAAAGCTTTCCTTCTTGTCCACATATCATACAGGCAATCAACTGCAGTATTTTAATAAATTTCTTTTCTTCTTTAAAAACTACAAATAATTACTTTACTGTTTGTTACCATTGATATCGTTTGCAAAATTTTCTATCTTTATAAAACTACTGTTTAATATGTTCATTCAATAATTGCTGGTCACTGGAACATTATTGATATTTGAAAGGAATTTAAAGTTTCATAATCATATTTGTTTCATTTAATCAAAATTAAAATATATGTAACGTTACTAGTAGATTTTCAATAAAAAGAAAATGATTCTGATATACCGCCGAATGTTCAAGTTCATTTGTCTATGTCTGCTTCTAAAAATTGGAAATTTTTGTAAACTTTTATTTGCCATGCATCATTGTAAAAGCTGCAATAAACATCTGCTTGAACCAAACAGGGATAAACTAACTACTGATCAGTATCAAATGTATGTCTCAGACACGTTACAAGTCAACAGTTTCTCTGCTACGGATATGACAAACGTGACGGTAAAGTGCACCGGAAGAATTCTACAAAACCTTTGGTTAGCAAAATTGTTGCTACAGCAGTCACTCAGCAATTGTTCCGCAAAAATAATCTATCACACCTTTTCATCACCACCCTCTTTCCACCTTCGCTTTTTTTCTGTACATTTTTAAAACAAAAAAAAAAAGTACCATTAATTGTTTTACGTCTGAACAAGTGTTACATTTATTCATAACTAGAAAAAACTTTAATTTTTTTAGTTACGAAAAAGTGCACTTGAACGTTGCGGCTTTACTGATTTCTGAACAAGACTTTTGAGTATGAGAATTATATTCAAAAAAATAAAAGTAGTATTTAAAAATGAAATTTAAAAAAAAAAAAGAACTTTATCAAAAAATACTAGAAAATAAACAAATTAGAATGAAAGCATTTTAGTGTTGCAAAACTTTGTCAACAGTTTTGCATGCTACAGTTAACAAAAAATATAGTAGCTGAAAATAGACTGCAGAAAATACTCAACAAAAATTTCGAAAAAAAAAAATTAAAATAACCAATTTCAATATGTCCAGTAAGTTTTTAAATGCAGGAGATAATTTGCAAGATAAACACTAGTGCAGTTATGATCAAAACTACCTTAAAAACTAAATTATCATTTACAACACCTTTGCAGTTTACCTGTTTCAAAGAATAGACTGCCTACTTTTACATTCACAGTCCTCCAACTTAATACAGCTGTGGTAAGAAATAATGAAAACATTCACTTTATTTTCCGGAAACTTAATCTTTATTGCCATCTTTGACTCGACAAATCTTCAACAAAAAACAGGCACTGTTTATAATCTTATCGTTAAGCATACATTGGTTACCTTAGTACCACAAAATGTAGCTGCTTTATAAAACAATGCTAGCACAAAAACTGCTTATTTCAAGCAAAACAACCAAAAATATTACTTTAAACTCGGAAAAAAGCAGTTAAAAACTCAACTTTTAACAAGATTTGTTCAAGCTACCAAGCACCCACTGGCCACACCATAACTTCAATTAAATTTTTTACACTCTGCAGCAGTGAGTCAAAACTCCCATGATTTTGAAGGAATATCTAATTGACTTGGACATAACGCAGCCAAAAAATCCTGATCCTAAGGAGTTTCCTAACTTGGTTCCCTAATAATGCACCTTCAAGTGTCACATTAGCACGAAGGGATGGTTCCGTAGAACAAGGTTAAACTACGGACAACCTCACACGAAAACACAGGAAATCAACTTCATCCTAATCTACTTTAACCATTGCCTCCCGATCACACTGAATGATCCAAATCTTGCCTTGGTTTGCTCCGTTGCAAATCGAAACCGATTTAGGAAACTCCATCCGTACTTTTTTTTGTCGCAGTTTTGCAGGCAACGACCTAAGCATCCAGTGAGCATAAAATTTGTCAGCTTTTAAACAGTTGTGAAAATTCCAAGACGATTCTCACAAAAATCCAGAAAACCCTTTGATTTACTAATAAAAATTTGTCTCCTTTGACTCACAAGGCATAAAACGGTGGCCTGCCGTGTTAATATCTTTGGCAACTTCCTTATTTTCTTTAAAATACTTGATCAACTCATAAACTGTCCTCTCTGACAGCATGCTCTTCTCACAAACTCCCTCCAAGGTAGTAAAATTACTCGCCGCATCTCACTCAAATTTTTTCAAAAACAAGATTATAAGAAAAGAAAAACTTGCACTTTTTCGCAAAACTCAACCTTCTAAATTATCATTAAGTCTCTTCAAAATGCAAATTAAACCAACTGTTTCAAAACAGTTGAAAATACCTTCACAGTTTACAGAAACCACAAACGAAATAGTTTACACGACTGGTCAAAAAATTATGCTATCACCGGTAAGGCTTTCTGACCCATTTATTTATATCTCAAAGCCGTTTACGCATTAAATCTGCATGTGGATAATTCCTTATCCATGTAGCCCAATTCAGCATTAATTTGCTGAAGGTCCAGTTCTTCCACATCATGTCCGCTGAAAAAGTTTAAAAACCGCTTATTAAGCGCGACTGCAAATAATAGTGAAGCCTCAAAAATCTAACCAAGAAACAACAAAGTTATTTCTTCCTCTTGCCGCCATCCGGTCTGCAATAATCAAAGGGGCTGGAAGAGAACAAGGTTGGTTCACAATCTGCAGATTAAAAGCCAACGCATAAACCATCCCTTGCACTTCGTCTGATGAAATGCCAGAGGTATCGTATAAAACATTGTACCTTGGCGTCTTTGCCGTACCCTAAAACAAACTAATAACATCAAAGTAAACACTCTAAGACATACCCCGCCAACCTGGAAAGTGGCATGTGCATTCAGATAGAATTCGTTGTATACAGGATTCACAATAGTTCGGTCAACAACTGTTCCTGGAGGAATATTCTGGTCGAAAATCCGATCGTCTGCACGTATTTGCTAAAACACCAAACCATCAAATCAAAAGACAAGCTAAAAAACCCTATCCTTACAGCTAAATGACAGAAAAAACAGCTAACTTTCCTATATATACGAAGCTGATGTCTCTTGGTTGCCACTATAAATGTTATCTTTGGCTGATATGTTGGGCCCCCTGTACAAGCGCACGCATCTTTAACCTGCTGCACTTCCTTCTCCACGACCTAGTCAAGAAAAAGAAATTAAAAATAACACAATCCTATGCTTCTTACCAAAAAAATTACTCTTGTAAAAAACACATACATATTTATATAGACCTTCCGAGATGCCGTCTCTTAAAATGATTACGTGCGATGGAAGCTTTCTGTTCTTTTTAGTAAGCTGCAGCGATTCAATGACAAGGTCACGTAAGACCGTTTCGCCGGCACAAAGCTAGATTAATTAAAGTTTATAATTCACTTCTAATTTAAAAAACCACATCTTTAAAAACAAACGAAAAACCATATATCTTAAATTAAAAAAAAAAAAGAAAAAACACCTCTTCCCTCACAGTCCATCCAAACCGATAACCTCCAATAAAATCAAGAGGATGAGAACGACAGTTAGCAGCATACTAGAATATTAAAATAGCTAACATATTTAATAATTTAGACAATGAAAAAATTTCTAAACACAAGTTAGAAAGCAAAAATGAGTCAGAATAACAGCAAAGCTAAGAACACTAAAAAAGCCAACGTCATATTCAAAGAAATGAAATCACCCCCAATACGGAAGGATATCGATCTTCACTGTTCCTTGATGAGCTTGTGAAGGCGATATCTATTCCAATTACCAGACGATCAAGGCGACTAATCCAGTCTTGTGCCCTAAGACATCGAAATTAGTGTTAAAAAAAAAAAACAAAAAAATCAAAAACATACTTCCGTGACTCAAGACGAAGATCGAAATTCAGACCTCCCAGCTTCAAATTAGTTTTATGAATAATATTATCAAGCATTTGTGACCTTTTACGAGCTAATGCTGCGTTTTTTGATAGAAGATCCTGAGTGACTATTTGGTACTGGCTTTCCAAATATTTAATTTTTTCTAAATAAAAGACGACATAAGAACATAAAAAAATTCTTACATCAATTACATTGTTACATCGTCTGCATTATTTATCCTCATATAAAGTTGAAGTTGTTGAAATTTGCAATTGAAAACAACAACTCAACTTAATTACCATGAAATTTCAAATTTCCAGAAGTGACAAAATGGAGAAATTTTATTTTGTTTTTTTGAGCCCTGTCAAATGCTGCATTCGCGTCGGCTTCACTAGCATTAGCAAAAAAATTAAATTCTATCGGATTCGCCAATTGAATCCCACGACTGCGACAACGACTCACAAATATCCTGACGTATTCCCTAAAAGAAATAAAAGACATCGACGATAATTACTGTATAAAGCTTCTATCAACCATAAAATTAATACAAAACTCTAAGTCAGTCCTACTGAATCTGTCGTTGGCACTAACTAGCGCTACTACCATCCACTTCTCGCAAACCGCCGGCACAAGATAATGTGTGTTCTGTGCTATCGTCCATACACCCTAAAAAGCAAAGTAATCACTGGAATAAATCAACCTTCAAACCAAAAGTAATTCACGCTTTACAACAACTAGCACGTACAGATTCCTTCATCTGTACTTTGATATTGTTTCCGTAAACTGCAGTCGGTTTCTGAAGAACGCGAGCTTCTACCTGCAAAATACTACGGTGCAGATGGACTAAACGAAGATAAATAACGGGTCAGCAGTCTTCAACATGTATGCCCCTTGAGCATCTTTCAACTCAGATAAACTGAGCTACCATGTTAATTAAACATCAGGCATTTGAGCCGGATAAACACGCATTACCTCGCAACCTTCTTCGGCTACTTTTACTTGAAATTCTTTGCACCAGCGGTTGTCACTGCCACCCTTTCCAAGCTTTAGTGCATTAAGCATGTTTAAAGTCTGTCGACGTCTCAAACTTGGATATATCGCACAAGCCTGAATCTCGCACAAGTTACGCTTGACAATAAAAGGCGACTAAATAAAACACCAACCTTGATCATCTGCTGTACTTGGTTGGAAGACTGCTGCGTGAGTGTGACGCGCTGGTTTTCACAGATATAAAGAAGTTCCATGGGATAGTAGTTAGCTCCTTTTGGAGTCTTCTCCAAAATTAATGGAAATTGTGAAAATCTTAATTTCACGTTATATTTTTCTCTGAAGTACTGGATTAGACCTATCATTTTACCATTTCTGTCAACCCTAAAAAAAACATTTTAAATTAACAGTGATTTTTTTCAAAAAATTGCTAGATCTGACTCAAAGTTTCACCTTTGCTTTTCTGCAGACTGGTCTGAAATACCAGCTATACAAAATATCCTCTGTCTTCCGTAGCCGCAGCGAACGTAAAGACCTATAAAACAGGAAAATCACTACTACAGATTGATTACCATAAAATTTTAAACTTCCAGAAGCAACATAACTCAAGAAGTGAAAGAGGTTACCCTTCAACATTTTTGAAAGCAATTTCAAATAACTGCCGCCAATTTTTCCTCCATCCGAAACCCCGCAAACAGCGATTGCTTTATCAGCAACTGACTGTAACTCGACATGGAAAGCCGCTTTCTTCACTGGAAAACGAAAAGAATAAATTTAAAATTGACAGTTTTTCACAACAAAGTGTTGAAAAAAGTATTATTTTTGGAAGAAGCACTAAAGACATACAGACTCTTCCTCAAATAATTCATTTAGCAAAATGCTAACGGTAACATGAAAAAAACTCTTCAATTTACCGTCTATAGTGACTGATACTGTGGGTTTTTTCTGCAATCCTTCAACAATTCTTACAGCTTTTGATGCTCCAATACCCACATATTTACCTTCTGGCAAATCTGGCATGTCATCCCTATTAAAACCGAAATCCCTTGGCTCGTATAAATAGCTCAAACCGGAACCATATGAGACAAATCGACCTCTACAATACGACTGTATAGAACGAGTCCAAAACGAAGTTGCAAACAAGGCACTCACTCGGTGAAAAAAGCTTCCTGTGACAACAATAATTCATAAAATTGTTGCAAGCTTCGATTGATTTGATCAGGATCCAAATTGAAACCGGATTTGAAATCTTTTGACGTTAACTGGAAGTCCTCGTCGCATTGTTTAATCTTCAAAATTATACAGCATTGTGAGAAGGTGGAAGGCGAACGTAACTTGAAAAGACTAGAAAGTACGAGATGATTAAAAAAAACTTGAAACCGTGAAGTTAAATACATACAGTTATGATGACTTTACTGTGTTCCTCTGGAAACACATCCTTAGGTAGATTTTGCTCGATAACAAATCTCTTCTCCTAAAAAAGCTTAAGTTAATTACCAAAACGCACGTTTCTAAACTAAAAATGAAACAAGTAAGAAAGTAACCTCTCCTGCCTCTATACTGAGTTTATCCAACGCATAAAGAATTGAAGCACGATCGTAGACATAATTGCTAATGTCACCAAAAAACTCATTTTCCTGTTCGATGAGTATTAAGTAAGCCGTAACACATTTGTTCTTCCGATGTATCGAGAGAAAACTGAAAGACATTTGTAATCCACTAGCAAAAAAGATTAAGAAAGCTATTTTAATTTATAAAACTTGTTAAAACTATTAGACAGCAAAAAGGTAGGGGATACAAGAAAATTTATTATAAATATGCGGCTTCCTTATATCAACGTAACAAATAAGTACAACCAAAGGATGACAAGGAACACAAAAAGTTGTAATTCGGCAACTAGAAATTCTTACGCTCCTTGTCGGAAACAAATATATTGACGTACATTCCACAAACTGCCATAAAAAATAATTTGAAAGAATGGAAAATGAGATGCAATGGGGAAATACACAGAGAAAAGAACACACTCGTTGCGAGATTGCTTAGACACTTCCTTCGAAACAGCGTCACTACCAACTTTCGAAGGATACTCCTCTTCAACTCTGAAGTTATACCGAAAAAAAGGAAGTTCTTTCAACGGACTGATGGCGAACAAGTTGGTAAGTACGTGGATTTTCTTCTCACATCTTTGTCCTGCAGGAGGCTTCCCAGAGAGAAGAACTTTTGAGGCTCCTCGAGTTTTCTAAAAATAAGCATTATCATCAGTGACAAGGACACACGAGGAACATTTGCGCAGATTAATGTAATCAGAACTTATTACAAGGCAGAAAAGCAGAAACCAAATTACCGTCAAAAAAAAAAGCAGGTAGTTGTTTCTTCAACGACAACTTTAAAAAGTGAAAATCGAATGTTAAAAAAAAAGTATAAAACTACGACTACTCAATCACTTACCAGCATCGGCCATAAACCTGAAAAACGGCAATTTTTTAAAATATGAAACAAAAAATATACAAGACCTTTAGACGATCAATTGGCTGGGGACAAAAACGCAACGGTGAAAAAAAGCGATAGGTAAGACAACACCTACAAAAAAGCCCAATACGCCCTTGTGGATAGCTGCATAATTAGCATCAAGAGAGTTTAGCTAAAGAACACCATCAAGGAAATCGAGGAAATCAGTATCATTACGATATTGTACACAGAACACTGGTCAAATAATTAACGAATTGCGCTTCTGGAAATAAAAATCATTTGATCAACCAACAGAGCAGCTGAAAGCCAAATTATAACTTCCAACTGTATGAAACTTCACGAAAGCAAACTCTCTGCCGTAACACGTATTCCATCACCCTTACTATCAGCAAATTAACTTCTATTCATTTTTGCTCTTTAAACACCTGAAGCTGCGAAACTCGATTACGCAGAAAAACGTAAATTTCACCCATCTTCTGGTAAAATGAGATTAGTGATAGGCACTAAGGCAGTGAACCATATGAAACAAGTCGAAAAGCTGAGTAGGTTTACGACTACTTAACATAGTGAAAACCGGAGGTCTTTCTCTAGGACAATTCATCTGAATACAGCACCAGCCACTTTTTGCTTAATCGAGTAGCAGATTTCTCTGGATCTCTGAAAAGTCAAGCAGTGCTTGTCCAAAACCCACTTGATACCGTTCAGTACCTCAATAACACGTTGTTTACTATCCTTAAACTGTTGAACTTAAACTGTTGAAAACCAGTGAAAGACATTAGTTTTTTGACTTAGAAGTCAAAAGGAGCTAGTTACAAATGTCCGAAAAGTAGCAACGTAGACTCCATCCAATTTCCCAAGCATTGTTAAAAGATCATAGCTCAAATAGACAAAAAACTCCTTGAATTCCATTCAGTTTGATTAGCTGAAAATGAGATTAGTGATAGGCAGTAAAATAGTAAAACCTATGAAATAAGCTCAAAATTGTAGAGCAAAAAGATAAAAAGTACATACGTAAATATACACATTTATCAGAAAGGTTTAGTAAACCTTAGTGGAAGGTGCACAGCTATAACATCGGTAAAACATAGCAGCAAATGTTGCAGCAGTGCTGAACACATTCCAAAACGGACATCTTCGTTCTCAAGAATTTCCGCAGCAAATTAAAGATGAACTCTCCAGTGCATTTTTACTCTTTCGGCCTTCAGATCATAAATAACAGACAAACTTTTCGAAACCATACTGAAATTTTTCCAGCAGCATATGTTTCTTATCAAAAAGAGCAAGAGGGGTGCTTAGAAATAAACCAAATACGTCTATATAAATGCTAGCTTTTCTCTGCCAAATTACACATTCTTTTCATTTGATATAACAGGTCGGTTTAAAATCAGTCGAAATGATTGGAAGAATACATGCAGACGTCCATCTCTCCACACCAAACCATAACCCATTAAAGTTGAATGAGATGCAATTTTTAGCTTAATGCAACGTCAGTTTATTTTCCGTAATTTACAGCTTTTAGCACTCTAAACAGGGCTTAAAAGTTACGATTTTTGGCAACCAACACCTTTCAATTACAAATAATCTTTTAGCTGTTTCCGCAAAAAAAATCAGTTGTAAAAATAACAAAAAGTAAATTTTCAGGCATGCACTGCTGAAAAAGTGGGTTATGCAATCACATTTGAAAACCGTACACAGTGCAGAGTTTCATTGCTCACCATATCTTAACATTTTAAGTTTATGCTTCGATTGAAGTCAGTAACTACTAAATGAAAAGAGAGAAGAGGCTGCACAAATTACGTTAAAATACAGTATTTTTGCCATAATGTACGTAAAAAACTACTGGACTACGTAAATTACGTAAATCTGCTGTATTTTTCAGCGACGTCATCTCAAAGTGTTGAGACAAACATATGATACGAGAAAATGGAGTATGTCGGTGTAGTTTTTTGCCATTCTTTTTGGCTAGCGCCTGATGACTATATCAGTGATTCCGCTTCCAAGTATGAGATAAATTTGGTTTCTGTAGAGTTCCTAAGATTTTCTTATATTGTATTTCAGAAGCAATACATCATGCCGGCATTAAGTTAGCCTTCGGTCTACAGAAAATACTTTTTTTTTTTTAAACAAATAAACAGCTTTTAATTGTTATTTTACTGCAAAACATAATTTTATTCTTTTTCTAATTATATATGTAAAAAAAAAAGACACTTAGAAATTTTTCTAGTTTCAAATCTATAAATCACTAAATCTTCAAAACTAATTAATTTTGTATGCAAACGAGAAAAATACAGAACTTTAGATAGGACTTAATTGTATTAACGATGAACTTATTTGCTTATCGCTATGATAAAAGTTCTTAACGTAGGATGAAACAATTATTGGTTTCGAATCAGTAATTTAATTCAAAAGTTCTTTACAAGGTTACGGTTGATCTGACTTCATAATCAGAATCATTTTGTAAGTCAAGGAGAGCGCAGAAATTGTTAACATTGTTGTAAGCTTTGCAACGACTTGAAAAAGTACTCTTCCAGAAAAAAATCTGTACCACTGGATTTGCACACTATCAAATTACTTTTTGCATTTTTAAAATTTTGTCAATTTCTTACGTGGCTATTCTTCACGGTCGTGTGCACAGGTCTCAGGCTTTCAAAGTAACAAAAGAAAAAACCAAACGCGCAGAGCCGGAAAAATTTTCGTTTATCTTGGTCAGTTTAAGGTTGTCTTTCTGCAAGTATACATTTATCCTTAGTAAACTTTAAGGGTAAATTGAAGACATGTACATTATTGCTGCTACATTTCTTCAACTTGCTTTTTTACGAGCCACTAATCATTCGCTTCAAAAAGATGCTATAATACAACTAATTTCAAAAAGTTTCAAAAATGACTAGTAATTAATTTTGTCAAAACGATCGAATTCTAGTTTGAAGGAAACTAAAAGCATTAAAAAGCAGAAGCAGAAGTTCTGCAGCAGAAATTAAATATGCAGCGAATATCAGAATGATAGTATAATTGGTTCGCTTATGCGGTCATTTCCGATTTATCCGCTTCTTGTCCAAGAAATTACTTTTGATCAAGCTAATTTTTTCAACAAAAAATTTAACGAGGTAACTTAACCGTAATGATCATACCATAGCAATCTATTATTAAATGTTGCAGTAGAAATTGTACCTGGCTTCAATAGCCACTTTCCGTACAAATTTTCTATCGAAAGACAAGTCGTTTTTAGTTTCTAAACTCAATTTAGCAAATAAATATCTTAATTGGATTTCTCCTCTCTTGCAAAATATATGTAAGCCATAGCTTCGTTTACCTCTGCAGTCTGCTCTCTATTCGTAACAGAATTATAGCCTCTGAATAGGTACGTGCATCATTTCCCAAGTTGCCCGCAATTATTCCACCAGTACTTATCTTTTCTAAACTGTCTTGTACTCCCATATTTCTGCCTGAAATGTCTGCCTGTGCTACACCAATAGCCCAACTTTGTTAGTAACTAATGAGTCCGATCCCTTCTTAATGGCATAACCCAATTCCGATATCACAACAGGCAAAAGATACTGGCAATAGTCACGCACAAAAAGGGCTGAACTGAACCGATTATCCGCATTAACAGTGTAAATATTTTCAAATGTTCATAACGGTTAAACATTAAGACGAATTTGAGGCAAGTAGGCGATAGGAACAGTAAAAATAAGCAAAAGCAGAAAAAAAGAAAAGGCGAACAGGAAAAGAATTAGAAAAACAAATATTACAACGTGTCATTTATTTCCAATCATATTTTTAATTTTAACGTTCTTATATTTCTCTGTATTGACATATACTGTTGAACTTAAAGAGCATTTTCTTTCCTAAACAAAATAAACAAATAAACTTCAAAATCAGTCTGTGAAGGAGAGAGAAAACCTTATTTGTAACAAAAAAAATGTCCATTTAAATTCTGTACCAGCAGCTTTCGTAGCCTTTTATGTCCTTCTATACTCGTAGAGCCACACGACAGGCTTCGACGTACAATTCAGATTCATTAAGAAAGATAAGGAACCTGATTTCGTTGTATACAGTCTATGTCTACAGAAGGTGACAACTTAAAAGTATAAAAAATTTGTAGAACAGAATATGGATTAATCATTTTTTGATATTAATGTCAAACCAAATTGCAATACATGCTGGATCACTTCAACAATTATATGAAAAGACTTGAGAGGCAGTCAGAAATGGCTTACTGCAACGAAGGATTATTCAGTTTTGGAAATATAGATAAAATAGCAGAAAAAAATTTAAAGATTTAACACAAAGAAAAAGCTAAGAAACAGAAACAAATTGAAAATAGAAACCTGCGACCTATTAGGAAGCAGAAGTGATCCTTAGACAATGAAAGTAATAAAAGCGCTCTACGACGTAGTACCGTTATTTTCAGTGAACTAAAACTGATAAAAAAATTTGCCATTCAAGGTGCAAATGTTCTCTATTTCTGATATATACACAAGAACTTTGAATACTTTTTATGCCAAAAAATTAGCAAACACAGTCAGGCAATTAGACGTCATTTACTACTGTTAGTGTGATCAGTAAGCATACAACTATAGAAATGCATTGTTTATGAAAACTTAAAAAGTAAATAATAGTTATATAAAAATAGTAAATTTTCTGCAAATAATCTTTCAGGGCTTCCAAATAATGGACAAATCTGGCTGCTGTAATTTCTAAACATCATTAAGCCTCTTGTCTCCTTTTTATTGATGTATAATTAAAGAATTTTAATCAAACAGTTATTTAGGTTTGAAAAATCAAAAAATTATTATGCTTGTATAAATTTAAATTTTTGAACTTATGTAAGAAGACAAGTAATACCAATTGATAAATTGATAAGCAGTAATGTCCCCTATTTTTCCATCCCTCCTTCCTCCAAAAAAAAAAAAAAAAAAAAAAAAAAAAAAA
>UXUI01009440.1:7958-19261 GCA_900576705.1 Enterobius vermicularis
GAACAAAAATGAAAAGCTATTTTATTTGCAATATATTCTGTAAATTTTATGATCAGTACCCATCGATTTCACCTTCATTCTAAAACTGCAAAAATGCAAGAGAAGGCAAAAAAAAGTGGAAGAAACTTTATTTTGAGAACGTATATGAAGAGAATAATGTTTTGCTTATTTCCAAGTTACGCTGTTTCTTCCTTTACAAAATGCTATTTTGACTTCTCCTTCTTCAGACTACTGAAAAGCACGCTAAAATTGTGTTCTATGTGGTAGTTGCTTAAAACTGATTGATTGCCATAGTGCGTTTTTGCACGGGGCTCTATAGCAGTAATTTTTTTTAATAGATGTTTCAAGCTTTACTTTATTA
Organism: Enterobius vermicularis; assembly: GCA_900576705.1. Classification (NCBI taxonomy): domain Eukaryota; kingdom Metazoa; phylum Nematoda; class Chromadorea; order Rhabditida; family Oxyuridae; genus Enterobius; species Enterobius vermicularis. The sequence goes on from UXUI01009440.1 coordinate 8,320, forward strand.
AAATTTTAACTCGCGGTTTTTTCAAACAACTGCAACAACAAAATTGAACCTTTGAATTCTGAAATAAGACTTGAAGCAATCAGTTTCTGTCACGTTAATCTCGAACTTATAATCGCGAAGCACATTATTTCCTGTACCATATTCATGCATGTAGAATGGCAATACATCATCAAAGTTGATAAGACGTTATGTTTGTTGAATATTGAACAGTAGCAACTTATTATCTTTTTTAACAAACTTTTTTGCTTTGATGTTCCACCAATTTTGTGTAAACATACAACCTTTACGCTTTTGTTCTTTTTTTTTTCTTTTAATAATCAATAGCAATTGTTAGAACCACTGCATTGTGCTAAACTGTTGTCTAGACTAGGACCTAGTTCACGCTTAGAAATTATTGGTACAAAGAATTGTATAATATACAAAAATCTGTTAATATAGGGTTTATTAACGTGTCAAAATGATGTATTACTTGCATAAATTTGTGCAAATTTTCCAAACTGTTCTTTTTTTCTATTGTTTACACTTAGAAGTATCAGAATTGGAAAATTTTTTTTTTTTTGAATAGTCACCAATGTGATGTCGACTTTTCAAAATATAACTTTTGTTGCGCTCAGATCACTAATTACCAACTGTCGAAAATGAACCGAAACTGATGTTGCCCGGTAAACGTAAACTTAATGTAGCAGGAAATATTCGCTTGGAAACAGTTAGCAAAATAATACAACAATGTATTCATATCTTCAAACAACTTTCTGACGTCATTAAGTTTCAAAGTTCTTTAACAAAAAAAAAAAAAAGAAAAAAAAAAGTTGTGTTTTCAACTTTGCACTCAGTGTTCTCTGATTTACTTGAATACTAATTATTATATGTGGTCGAGTGAAGCATATTTAAAGACAGAAAGGCTTCAGTGATATATGCAAAATTTTTGAAATTTTTGGTATAAGTACGTTTATCACTGTAACATTTGAATACAAAAACTTTCAAACTGGATTTTAAACTTTGATAACACCTCATATATCTAGACCTGTTTTTTTTTTTTCACTCACGAAAGGTCTTTCTACAAAATTTCATTATTTTTTACTTAGTTTCACCAAAGCCATAATTTTTAAAAAAAGAACCTCACACTTATAATTGCTTTGATTTCAATGAATACGAGAGATGTGTCAAAGGCTTCCCAAATAGATCTTTATATGGCTACTTTAATGAGTACTGCTAAAATGCCGAAAGACCACACATTTCTGTTTTAAGTGACTATGACATAGGTTAATCACTGCGGTTCTTGTCCGTTACATTTTCAGCTGACCGTATTACGTTCATATGTTGATAGAAACATCTTACCTCACTGAAGACAAATGACTGGCAGCTATTTTAGCTTAAAAGAAGTTCACTTAAAAGTCTATAATACTTATTATTTTAGTAACTATCACAGGTAGAAAATAAAGAGGGTTTGTTTCTGGTTTGTTCTAAGCACTTTATAATGTAAAAAATTCTTTAGCAGTGTTTGTTTACACAAAAAAATATTTTAGACTGTAACTTTCTTTATTAATCTCAAAATCGTAACATCTAAATTTGAGCTCTTAAACTAATTTTGTACATTTGCTTTTGGAAAGCGAAGCAAAGTTTAAAAAGTAAGTTTTCTTCACTTTTTATTTTTTTGAATTTAGTTTTTTTGACTGTTGTTGACTCAGAGAATAGTCGATTATGCAAGTTGAATACCATCAAAACAAGCCTTAGTCAAACTGATCGTTGGGTACAATTCAGTAAACAAAATAGGTATCACATATCATCTGAAATAAAAATGTCAAGTTATATGCAAATATTGGCAGTTTATCAAATAATTTAATCTAAAAAAAAAAAAAAACGAAGCATTTTATTTCACAGCCAATAGTCTTCACAAATATTTACAGTTAAAATATTCAAAGGCGTAAAATTTGTCTTTACAAAAATGAAAAAACCATTTTAACTTATTGCTAATGCATCGTTTAGTTATCAGAGCTTCAAAATTTAAGCTCTTTTTTTTGTTGCCAAAAAAGATTTGTTTCTTTTTTCTTTAACGACACTAAATTCACATTACAATTTAAAGTTTAAAATAGTTATTTTGAGTTTTCAGCATCTAACTTAGTCTATTTTCTTTTTTTTTTGTTTATTGTAGCATCGCAAACGTTACAAAGCATTTCTTCAAAAAGTCGAATTTTATTTATTAATATACTTTTTCTGATACTTTTATATTTGCTGCTGATAACCTTCGTACATTTATCTACAGATAAATAATAGTTGTTTAGGAATAATCTACTTAAATACTGAAAAAACGAAAAGTTGTAATTATTAAAGTTCTTTGCTGTACTGTCAAATCAAAGTCATTGTGTTAGAATTTAGAAAACTGCATTTTGACACATAGTAAAAAAAAAAGATGCATAAACTCACTTTATGACAGCTCTGAAAAAAAAAAAAGTTGCATACCAGTGAAAGATTATCTGAAATAAAAGTGTACAACTGTTTTGAATTTAATACAATTTGAATAGCTGATAAAAAAATCGGTAAATCTTTTGACGATTTTGCAGCAAAAATTAACAGAGTTATTCAATTCATACTGAGTAAAGTTTAAACACTTATTCAACCTATATTCTTCAGATAATCGTTGAAGTAAAGTCATTTCTTTTTTTTTTCTTCAAATTTATCCAATATTGCTGCTGAAAGTTTAAATATATTTGTTCAAAAAACTATTGCATTACAGCGGATTAATCTATGTCAAAAACTATTTGTTTTGCATTAAAATCAACCAATGTAATAATACAGCTGAAACTGATGTTAATATTTTGTTCAGCAAAACTTAGTGCACAGTAATTTTGCTTGTTCTAAACGATAAAAAAAAAGAGAAAGTGACAGTTCAATAGCTTTACAGGTGTTTTTTCTTTTTTTTGAATAAAGATAAATAATTTTAGAAAGTACGGTGAGTTTTTTTGCATTTATTTCATTTGAATAAATAGCAGGGAAAGTGAAGGTAACAGTAGTAAAGAAGCCAAAACTATCGATGTTATTCTGTTAATGTACGAAAAAAAGCAATAGCAGATAGAACAATGCTTTATTGAAAACTACTGCATAACCTGTACTCGAATTTATACCCGAAGTTCTTTCATAAGTTTTTGTATAAAAAAACGACAAATACTGAAACTTCTGCTATAAAACACAACACTCTACTAAACACTGGACGATAGTTTACTAAAACAGGTTTTTTAATAAATTACTAAGAGAAAAAAACAGCAAAAAGAAACATAATCAAAATTATACAGAAATAAAAGTTATTCAATTTAATACCAATACCTCTAATTACAGCAAAAATAAAAAAAATAAAAAAATAAAACAAAAAAAACAACATAAAGTTTCTAAAATAAATAATACATTATAAAACTATTTCTGACAATAAAGATAAAAAAAAACCTTCTTTGAGAAAGAGAGATAAAAAAAAATGCACATCCTTAATAGCAGTTTAACCATCAATAGTTATAGATGAATTTGAAAAGCAAAAAAGAAACGTGTCTGAACAAATGCTGTTGATACAGTTTAGTGATAAACCAAAACCAATAGAATAGCAATAAACAGTAAAATATTTGATAACTTTACATTTCAATTAGTTAAAAAATAAAATTTTTTTAGGTTACTTTATCCTTCATTCTAAAGATATCTGACAATTTCAGACAACTGGCTTGATTTTATTGAATACTCATTAATAAATATACAGTTATTCAACAGTATTCAACTGTAAAATTTGTACAAACATTAAATTTGCTAACAGCTTTGATTGATAAACTCAATTTTCAAATTTATTCTTTTTCTGACTCTTTTCTTATTCGATTCCATTTTCATTTTTGAAGCAGAAAAGAAAAAAAAACTATAAAAGCGACTCTGATATATTAAAAACAGTTTGTTTTTAGTGTTCACAAGTGTACATTTTCGTAATGAGAATCCTGACGTATTTGTGAAAACTATCAATGGCAGTAGCTTTGAAAAAATAATTTTAGCAAAAATAAATCCAAAAGAATTACAGCAAAATGATATCGATTCATCTTCTTCTTGTTTCAGTGTTTTTCTTTCTATTGCCGTCGTTATTTATATCAATGTTTATATTTCCGAGAATGAATTCTGAAAATAAAAAGCAGGAAAAGTTATATGTAAGTTTTATGAAGTTTAGAGACTTGTAAAAAATTAATTGTAAGAATAGCTGTCTACTGTTGTCGATATGTAAATCTATTTTTTAGCCAAAAAAAAAGACATGTTTTTTGGAAGTAAAATAATTATTTTTCTGCATTGTCTCACTTGCAGATTAATGCTTACTTTTTGATTCATTGTATATCTGTACCACAAAACAAGTGTTTATAAAAACTATTGACTTTCTGTATAGACTAAGCGGTCAAATTGTTTAGCAATTAGGAAGAATTTACCTTTAAAAGTTGCTGTTGTTGATGCTGTTGAAATAAACTGTGTTGATAAAAATTCAGTTGTTCACTCTGTCAAATGATAACCAATAAATATTTGATAACACGCACATCCAATTAATGCACCAAAAAATGGTGCTACAATTGGTATCCAAAAATAATAATTATGATATATAAACATATCAGTTCCATAGCCAATTGATGCAGCAAAAATTCGTGCACTGAAATCTAGAGCTGGATTGATTGCTGCGCCAGTATTCAGACCATAACTGTTGCTTATTGCTGTACAAACCATACCATAGAGGACTGGTTGTACACTGAGTGCAATATTGTTTTTTTTCTCGTTGAAAAATGTTACAAAAATTGCCAACAGTGCAGTACCGGTGACAATATCAGCAAAAGCTCCAAAGTTGGATACATGTTCAGCCGGAAATGATGCAAACATTACACCGGTGCTAATATTTTTTCCAGATGCCGAAAAAACGCCAGCAGTAAAATTTCTGATTGCTTCATAATGAACACTATAGCACAAAGCTGTACCAACAAATGCTCCAAAAAATTGTGCACAACAATACCAGAAAGCGTGAACCAGTTCAACTCGACCACATAACCAACTAAGTATCGACAACGCTGGATTTAACAGTGAACCGGATGTATTCCAAGCCAAAAAAATTGCCATTACAACTCCCATACCCCAAACAAAATTCATTTGGAAATAGTTGTATAGGCCAATTACATAACAGATAGATGCACCGGTACCTATAAATCGAAGAAAACCGGTAGCAAAAAATTCTGACAATATGTTACGAATCAAAAGATTTTCAATCCTGAACAAATTCTGCCAATTAGTTGGAGAAATTTTTTTTGCAGCTTCAAATCTTTCTTTTACTTGTAAATACATTGGTAACTGCAGTTTATTATCCATTACTGAACGATTATTTTAACAGTGAGAATTATACTGAGAATAATAATACGAAGAATTATAAGGATGATAGTAGTGGTGTTATCGGTAATATTAATAGATTTGAACAGTGATGAGAACAATAAAAAGTAATATGGTGATTATTTGATCGGGGAACAAGAATTTTACAGTTTCTTGACCAAGGTCAATATTCACAGGAAAGCAGCAGCACACTAAAACAACGTCGAGCTCATCGCTCTGAAACAAACAAAGTTTTGTTTGAATATAGTCGACCTTTTCAGCGGCTTTATATAGGTTTATTATGTAAAATAATGAGTTGAAAAAAAATAAAAGTGTATTGTTCTATTATGCAACAAGAATTGCAAAATTACTGTTTCAGAGAACCGATTTACAGCCAACAGAGTTTGAAAATTTTACATTTTTGAAATGGTGGTTGAACAAAAACGAAAAAAGGTATCGTACCAAAGTTTTGAAAATTTAATGATTACATTTTAAACGATTAGATTAAAGTTATCAAAGTATGTCAATTCGTAAATCACTGAACAGAAAGTGGCAGTTAAATAACGACAACAACTGAAATTTCAATGTGGCTGAATTACACGTGAAAAAGGTACAAAGAACCAGCATAAAGTAATGCAGTTATGCAAATTTGCAAAGGGGTTTATGTACAACAGAATATTTTCTTTTGGTGTTGATGTGTATCCTAATCGATTTGACTTATCAAACATATCGTCGTAGCATCAGCAGTATGCAAAGTACTTGTTTTTGGTTGATTTCATAAATGATTATAAGCCGATTAGTTTCTACTTATTTAGTCTGATGCTACTGTAAGACAGGCAAGAAGACTTTTAACCAGTAATGTATTATGTCAAATCACTACTCTGCCACCAAAAGATAATGTTACTGCCATTGTTAACTTTTTACAAAACAAAAAACAACTTTGTTATTATTATCAACAAAAAAAATACTTAATAGTTAGTTAAGAATTAGACAATAGCCGATTATAATTTGCTAAAGCTTGTTCGTTATGAGGTAGTTTTTTTTCAAAAATTAAACTAAATGCTCAGCTAAGTGATTTTGATACACCAAAGAAATTGTTTTTGACAATTGAACAAAACATAAGCAGCAGCTTTTTTTGAAGGTCTGAATTTTATGTATTTTGTATACTTTAGTTTAGTTAACTGTTTGAAATTATCACCTCAACAAAAGTTTGCCAAAGTTAGCATCAAACTTTGTAAATAATTAAACTTAAGAAAAAGAAAAAAGGCTAAATAGCTTTTAGGTGTTACTGCATAAACTAGAGATGTAGTTTATATGTCTGTAGTTATACTTGTAGTCTAAACTTTTTGATTTGAAAGTCTAAAAACCAGAGCTTTGAGAATGTATTTCAGGCATTAATCATAGAACTTTATCATTGAAATAACCGATCAACAGACTAACATTTCTGTTTCAGCAGTTTAGTGCCTCATTTACAATTTCCACTATTTCATAATCCGATAAAGGAAGTGTTTACCACCCTTCAGTTCAAGCGTAAAATGTCCAAAAATTGAAAACACTTTTGTACAAATTGAATATCAATCAAAAGCTGTAATAGAAGGTTCAGTTATAAACTAGAATCTAATTCGTATAAAAAAGGACTGTGTAATCTTGCAAAAAAAAAAAAAAAAAGAAAATTTTGAAGTCTTTTTTTATTTTTTACTTTTTTTTTCCCGCAAGTGTACTTGAAAATTTAGTGACAGTTAATAGGAGGTTTTGTTATAAACTAGAATCTAATTTGTATATAAAAGAACTGTGTAAAACTTGCTACAAGATAAGGTATTGTGATAAAAAGTAGTAGAAAAAAAACAGTAAAAAAACTGTTTGTAGAAAAAAAGTTTATTGAGCATAAAAATTAAGAAAAAAAGACATTGGTACTCGGAAAACCATAAACAGTTCTATGCCAGCAGATGCTTTTGTTCAGTGTCCCTGCACAGAATTATGTATTTGCTGTCGTCGACCAGGATCTGTAGAAAAAAGTACCAGACGAAAAGCTACAGACTGATTGCTTGTACTGTTGTTTTAGAGATTGCTGCCTTGCTGTATATGACGTCATATTACAGAAGTTTTAATGATGTCAAGTACTATTGGTACAACTACGTAAAGATTACTAAAAACTGGTATTGATGTTACCTATTGTAGTTTAGCAGACATATTACATTTAGCAATTCTACTAAACGAAAGCCGATAAAATTGTATAAACAACAATTTTACTAGTTTTAAGCGCTTTACTGAATAAGGTTTATGCATTAATCTGCTTCATAGAGAGGATCAAAACCTATAGCTTTTCAAAAAAATTTTTCAGTTTTAAGCATTGTAACAAATTATCGGTTTATCAAAATTTATAAGACAAATCACAAGTATTTTTTTTTTTGTTTAATAAGCAGCCAAGGTTTTTTAAGACCAACACAAAAAGACAACAATTGGTGGCCGTGAAAATTTTATCAAAATTTTTTTCATGTTATAAAAATCTTGATAACTAGCATAAAAATTAGCAAAAAAATTTAATATAATCAGAAGAAAAACAGCTAAGTCATAACAATTGTTTACAAAAATGTTTTTTATGTTGACTATTTAATAAGTTAGATTAATTTTTTGCTTATTTTCAGTGTTCTCATATTGCACTGATACAGTTTTGACTATTATGCAACAGACGGTGACCTCAAATTCTTGACTTCGTTGGCAATTTACAACGATCATTCTGAATGCTCTCATTAAGCTTATGTTAGACAATTTATAAGTACAGCAAAAAATTTGCATAATCTTAAAATTATATGCTGATGAGCCAACAATTATAAAATTAATGAGTAAAGCTAAAATTTTTGCCACTACCGCCAAGATAAAAACTGTAGGAACAACTTGTTAAAGCATTCCTTATTTAAATGATATCTAAACAGTCTGATTAAATTCAAGTTTTTAGAATTTTTCCAACTGTAAGTTATGCAGCAACGTAAAATTTTAATACATTAAAAAATTTGGCTCACAAAAGTTAACTGAGAAATTACATACTAACTGAAAAGAAAAATTTTTAACATTTTGTCAAATAAAGTAGATTATCGTTTAAAAAATATTCAAACAGTCCCATAAATGTAATGGTTTCGCACATCTATGCTAAAGTGAAACGTTCTTCTAATTTATTAAATAGTTTACAGTCTTTTATAAAAATAATTTTCCTACTGAATCTCCTGCTTTCTATTCCATATTTTTAGGTGTGTTACTATTGCTAATCTTGTTGCAGTATTAGTCAAGTAAAGATTGAACAAAACATATGAAAACATGTTGAATTTACAGTAATCATTGGTTAACCCAAAGGCGGAGTTGTGAAGCCCGAGAAGAGACAAGAAAAGACGAAGAGTCGACACTTGAGTGGAACAATGGATTTTCTTCACAAATACCGATTGTTGCTTTTGCTGTTGTTGTCAAAAGGGGAGGAGGAGAAAAAAGTTGAAAAAGATCTGAAAGCTTTAACGGGTATAATGTGACAATAGATCGGTGAGGTGCTCTGTTGTAGCTCATCCGTTTAACATTGAAGTATACAGATCGCTACCAAAAGGTTGGCTTATTGTCGGCAACGATCAGTTCAGCCACACAAAAAGAGGAGCAGTTCTTGTTCGATTGCTTGAATACTGTTAAAACAATTGTTTGGACAGAGGTCAATCCGCGTCAAGTACCAGCTTTTTTTGCTGATTGACAAAAACTTAGCGTTGAAAAAAGAAAAAGGAAGGACAAGATTTATATCATTTCGTTCTTCCCAGTCATCTTGTCATACACAGGCACATCATGAACATTCAGGAACCATTTTCAACGGCGACTCTCTCACAGGAGAAGCTTTTACATATTTGGGGTAAGCATTACTGTTGGATATTTCTTTTTAAGTTTTCATTCCAGTTTTTTTTCTAAATCTTAACGTCAGTTTTAGTTACCGGAAACAGTTTTTTGCCATTAGATTTGTAAATGATATATAGGTTTGACTTTGAACTTGTCATACCAAAAATTTTTTACTAAAAGAGTTATTGCTATTTTTTGTTCCTGCGGTTGAAAAGCAAAACCAATAAACAGATTTTTTCAAATAAAAGTTATAAATTTCTTTTCACGGCATAATCAGATTCACCAATTACTGTTAACAGTTTTGTTTCATTTAGGTAGTCGAAATATGAACAAATTTGCACAGAAAAAGGCACAACCAGATGGTCTTCAGCAGGACTTAAAAGCTAGTAAACTACAAACAACAGTAGGCACAAAACCTAAAGTTTGTCATTGTCTCATCTGCATCGTACCTATTCCATCTTTTTAATTAAAAAAAAAAAAGAAAAAAATTTTAGTATTCAAAAGAAATGATAAATCAGAAATAGATGTTAAAAATCGTTGTGTTTCACTCCTAACTTCTGTTTTTCTGTTCTTAAAGACGCAGGTAGGCATTTGTTGTTGTCTACTTGAATTTCAACAAGTTATTATTTCTTAATTGCTAAAACTAACAAATATTTCATTTTATCTGTAATTCCATTCTGAATACTACCAGTTTTTACATGATAAAAATTTAGCACTTGTTTTTTTAGCACTGCAGTGAAATCTTGTTACTTTTTGGTAATGACAGCGTTCTTGCAGGTGGCAACTCCGGCTGTTGTAGCTAAAATCGAACAGTATAAGCGTGATAATCCAACAATTTTTGCTTGGGAAATTCGAGAACGTTTGGTGAATGAAGGTAATTAATTGATTAGCTTAGTAATTGTTTTTATTATATTTTGTTGTAAAAAGAGTGAAAAAGTTTAGATTTTGCAACAATGTTGAAATGTAATTAAATTACAAGCTGTCTTCTGCACTTTTCCAGGAGTATGCGAACAACCACCAAGCGTTAGTTCTATCAATCGGATACTTCGAACAAGGGCAGCAGAACGTGCTGCAGAAGAATTATCATTTCTTCTTTCCGCTCAACAACGGATGGCAGCAACATTGCTGCGAAGTGTCCAGTATCCTATACTGCCACCACACTTCGGGACACAGACTGGTCGTCTCGCACAAACGTCGCTGGGATTTCTTCAAAGTCAATGGCCAAGTTAGGAAGAATTTTCAATTACCACCTAGTTTGTTTGATATTATGAACAGCTGATAGCACTTGAAAGAAAAAATGTTCTTTTCACTGTTTTATCAAATAAAAATAAATTATCATAATTGAAATTTTAATTGGTTTTACTAATACGTTTTATTGTTCAGATGTATTTTTGGATCATACATCGTTGTTAGCTTCGGCTAGCACTCAGTCAACACCGATTCAGCCGGCTCGTCAAAATAGTACACCTCCAGCTATGTTGTTACCAATAAATTCATCAAAATCAACAACCGATTTACAGTCTTCACAGTATTTGTTAGCAGATGATGAGCTGTTATCTACGCCACCGTCTAGTGCTAATTCAAAACGAAATTCACGAAGCAGTTTTACTATTGGTATAATTTCTCTATACTAGAATCGTACTCTTAAATAACTTTTTTTTTTCATTTAGAATTATACTATTAAGTCTTTCTGTTTTGCTGCAGCTTGACTTTTTTTTTTTTT
>UXUI01009442.1:3492-19252 GCA_900576705.1 Enterobius vermicularis
AATATAAATAGGTGATTTGAACACTAAAAAATCCTCAACATATTAGTTGCTTATTGATATGTAAAAAACAAATAATGATAATGCTAATAATATTATAATATAAAAGGCATCGAATAAATCAAATACTAAAAATAATGCTTGAAGAAGGCTCTTATCAACATACTTTTTTTCTATACAGCGATAATATATTGAAGAGTCCAATTCTAAGTTAATGTGCCAAAAATTTTTACATCTCATTTGTTTGATTATATAATACAGATACATAATGGAAATCGATAAGGCAAAGTAAAGTCAACAACAACAATAAGCAGATGAAATTTGAATGGTAATCGAATATGGATTGGATCCGTCCACGTATATACAACTAAAGCGTAGAACTAATTTTCATAAGTAAACCAGATCCAATCAAAAAAGAAAGGAAATTTTTCACAAATATTAAAATGTACAATTTTTTATTTTTTTTTTCCTTAATAACACACTTCATTCTGCTTTCCTTCTTTTTTTTTGACTAACCAAACTGCAACAGTTGTCGCAGAATGTCCGCTACAGTTTACAAATCTGAAACAACAAAGTTTATTGCAGTGTAACCAATTAAGGGAGAAAACACGAAAAAACGGAGAGAAAATCTTCCGCAACTTCAAAAAGCTGGAAATTTGCCAACTGTGAGATTCTTTGCAGCACTGCTGACTGGCGTTAAGATCGGTATTGTTGGCTTCATCGTTTCTTCAAATGCCAATGACAGTCATACGGAGTTGTCTGCTCTAAAAAGCATTTGGCGAAGTTATTCGGCTATATGCTTCAACCAGGCCAAAAAGAATCCATAAATTTGTCTTATGTGTGTGTGTGTGTGTGTGCGTGTGTGTGTGTCTTTGTGTCTGTGTTTAGTATATTATATGATCGGTATATTAAAGTTCATAATCATTTGTTCGTTTGTTTTTCTTTTTTTCTGAACCCTTTTTAAACTTTAGTTTTTTGTTAGCAACAGTCATTCTACTGCATGAAATAGTTATTGTTTTGTTTATATTTCTAAGGCTAATAACAACTTTAATTCTTACAAAGAATGTTTTTTTTTTTCCTGCGATATACAGTTTATTATTGCTGTAATTTTGTGTTAACAAAAGCAGTTTTATATGGTTTATCGGTTAAGAAGCGTGAAGACAGTTTATTAGTTGCAAAATAACAAGTCTTATGCATCAAAAGTTGGCTGCTTCGTTGGACTGATGAACATGATATTTACTGGGCGATGGTGTTTCATTAGGCAACAATAGTTGATGCTGGAGAGAGTGTAACGGGTACCGAACTTTTCATAGTTGACAGCTGTGCAAATAAGTGTCATTGCCTCGGTGGGTTGAATATAGTGGTCAAGAATTGAAAGAGTGATATGTATGTGGAACCAAACCATAGTGCTGAGAGACAAAAGTAGAAAATTTTTGCAGTGCGCTATCTGTTAGACTAAATACATTGGTAATAGCACTCTGGTAAAATACTGGGTCGGAACAATTGAGATATAATTAGGGGAGGTCTTTTGGGGAACGTAGTTATACAGAAAATGTTCATTAATTTCAGCCGCTTTCAGGGGTTTTATTAGAAAGTACCTATTTTTGAGGCTGTTGATTGCTGTAGTGGTATTAACTGGATATATTACTCATAAGGATGTTGTTAAACTTTGACCAGCTGGTCTTTATAATTGAGTGTATCAAAACATTTTTGTTCTATCTAATTTGAAACTTACTGGAAGACTCAATCTATAGGGTGTTTGTTTCCCGAAATGTACAAAACGTGTTTTTTTTTCTTTGTTGTTGATTTTTAACCAGACATATTCACACCTTATAAATGAAGTTTACATGTGACTAAGTCTGTTCATTATCCGCAGGTTGTTTAAAACGCTTATTTCCTCAAAATCGGCACAAGTCCAGATATATATGGCAAGGTTGGACTTCTTTTTTACATTTTTGCTTTTCCTTTCCGGATGCTTAAAACTGATTAGCACAAAGACAAGGCTGAAGATGTTAAATTTGATTGCTCAGCAGTTAATTAGCTACTGAAGGTTTTAACACTAACAGTCATTGCTCAAAATTGTTTTCAGTTTTCTGATAGATAATTGGTTTAAGTTACAGTAATAATTTTTATAATGATAGAATGCTTCACTTTAAAATATTTTATTTTGCTAAATGTTATTTGTTGTAATTGTTAAATCGGTGTTTACTGTGAGGCTTTCTATCCTAACTAACATATTTGTAGTGAGTATACTCTGATGAATGCCGTTATTTCGTGAACATCTGGCCCACTGGAAGTGGTATTTCAACTGATGCCTAAGTTATGACTCCGCCGAGGAAAAAGAAGAAGCTTGTTCCTGCGTCAGCGGGAAATGGAGATTGTGCAGGTGAAGAAGAGGGAAGTTCTTTTAATGATGATACCGGTAAAGAAAGCAGTGCCGGAAAACAAGTAGGCTTTAAATTTTTTTGTTGATTGAGCTTTTTTTGAAGGCATATACTTGTTAAACAAATTTTTCAGGCTACGGATAATTCGGATCCCAAGCAAAGTAATGTTTCAAGTAAGTTTTCTTTGTTTTTTTCTGAAATTTTTTAACTCTAAGCGCTGTTCTTTGTCAGTTTTTTGATGCATTGGCCTTTTGCCTGTTTTGAGTACTCTATGGACGTTTTTTTATATACGTTGAAAAACTGTCCGATTTAGAGGCTGGACCTTTCTTACCCTTTGAACCTGACATTTGGTCTCCATTGTACCTATACAGGACCATGGGTGACCTTACAGCAGCTTCAATTAGACAGTCAGGCAGCGAAGGAACTGGACGAATTGAAATTGGTCAGACTTACGGAGTCGACACTCGAACAAAATCCGGCAACCGAAAAGTTTCGACACACATATTAAACTCTTTAAAAGCTTTTCCCGAGTATTTTGGGCAGTTCCAGAAAATGGAGGGTAAATTTAGATGTATTAAGTAAGTTGTATTTCTTTTTCACTTACCTAACAGGTAGTTATTTTTTTTACTTGCAACATTTTTACCGTTTAAAAATTTCAGATATTACTGGAAGGTTGCTTCACGACCGGAAAACTTTAAAAGACTTTTTGCACGTTGGGAGGAATTGGTTGGAACTTCATGCCCGTTCAAAATGGGACAAGTCATTAAATTTCCTGGCACAAAACTAAGTAATCTATAAGTTATATTTTATTTATGGTTTTGTTTTGTTGTTGGCTTTTATTTACTTCGTTTCGCTCACTACATTAAAAACTCACAACTTGTTTGCTTTTTTTGCCGGACAAACGCACTACCATCGGTGGTGCTAATTTATATTTTGGCTTGTGATGAAGAGAGTTTAGTTTTACAATGTGCACAATGGTAGAATTGATTATGGAGGAGAGAAGAGGGGAAATTGGTTTTTTATAGCGGGAATACTTCTGGGAATCACTTTTAACCATTTCTAATTGCATCTTTTAAAAATTTTCGGTATTATGGAAAAGTTGTGGGGTAAAAATGATTCTAGGTACTTTGCGTGTTAGCGATGTTACACTCAGAAGGCTAATTGACATAGTGGATATAATTAAAAAGAATCCAATAATAGTAACTATGTCTAAGTTCGTCAAAATTTTGGTTGAAGTCGATAAGACGTACGGAAGTAAATATCAAGTGAGTTGTTTATTTGAATTTGTTTTAGTAGCGTTGACTGCTATTTCCCATCAAAGTTCCTAGTGTGTACTCTTACAGTTTGATCGTTTATCACCTTTGCAGATTGACAAGAAATCTATTATGAAATGCTTATTGGCTTTGCAGAAGCAAAATTTGCTCAAAATACTGGAGACAGTAGTGGTAGATGAGAACGTGCAAAATACGGTTTGTCTCTGAATTAGTTTAAGAAAGTTACTGGAAGGCCGGCCGATATTACATTCTTGAATGTTTTTTAAAAGGCCCCTTTTTATTCGAAACTATATATTTTTTAGATAAGGATTATATGTGATAGTAGAATCGATTCTGCTTCCAATCCTGAAGTGTTACGAGCGATTCGAATCGTTATAGATGAGTTCCATGAGAGCGGTCGGGTTTTCCCCAACGGGCAATTGAGGTTTGGTAAATTTTTGATCTTTCTTACATAATATAGTTTTTAAGAAATTTTGTTTTTTTTTTTTTTATCTTTTAGGTATATCAAAAGAGAGTCTGATACAACTCAGGAGGAGAAGAGCGGGATAGGGAAAGACTGCGACGAAGAGCTGGTGACTTTTATTGTTGACTGCAACATCAGGCTCTCATTTCTCTTTAACGGCAATTTTTTCTTAGGCATATCTTGAAAATGAAATCGACAATCTGACTATTGAAAAACGCATGTCTCTATTAAGGCTTCAGAACGTACGCGCAGCGTCTATCATTCAAACTCCTACTGGCTCTATCTCTCAAACTTCAATGGTTTGTTATTTTCTCTTTCCCATAGTTACCTTCATTTTTTTCTACAGTTGTTTAGCACAAATTTTGAATCCCAGAAACAATTATTTAGGGGAAAGGGTTACCGCTTGAAGCTGAAGGTGGGAGGAAAGAAGGTTCTTTTACTTCCACTGTCGTTGAAAAGGAGCTGGTAGGTCGTGGAGTGAAGGAGACAGAAGCAGTAGATTCTGCTAACTTCTTTGTTCCTGGAAAAGCACCAGCAGTCAGTAGTGCTGAGAAGTCAAAAGCAGTGGACTTCAACACTTCTACTTCTGGAACAGCGGAGCTGAAAATTCAAGCAAGATCCTCACAAAGAATAGATGCTGATGTCGCTTACGGACGTCAGAGCAAGTGGAATCGTTGCTTCGCAGTCCACAAATTAGCTTTCCATTTTGTACGCGGTCGTTTTCAAATGGAAAAACCAACTTTTTTTGAAAGGTTTGCTTCTTTTTTGTAAAGTGCGATATCTTCTGCGCTAATTCATTGCTATTACGTAGTCTTACATCGAAGTGCCAGTCCAGGAACCCGCTCTATCAATAGTTTTGTCGTGAGCCTTTAACAATTTTGAGAATTCGGGCTGAAACAGATTTCTTGACACAAAGCGTTTGATTCCTATTAAATGAAAATCATTTCCTAGTGGTGGTACCTTTAAAATTGTCAATTGTCCGGGGGGTAGAACTGCAGGATAACTTTCGTTCAAATTTTTTTTGAATACTGGTACCATTAACCTACGTTGAAACTTTTTGTCGAAGTTCTGTCGTTTAAAACACGCAAATTTAAAAATTTTCGGCAGTACGGGAGACCAAAATTCGCATGAAGTTCAAGATAGAGTTTTTTCACATTTTTCTCTGGCACTGGAACAGCGTACTGTTTAGTGCTTTAAAACGATAGCACTTCTGGTAATTAGTGTAATATGGTTTTTGCCAAAAGTGCATTTTTTTACTTTAGATTAGTTCTTCTAAAACTATGCTCGTGTATGGTTTTTTCAACAAAGTCGTTCTATTACTTCTTTTGTGGTGATTTTCAATGCTAGTTTGCTTGTTAACGTGTAACTGTACCTAAATTATTTGACTTCTCTTTTTGGTATACCTACAGGTTTCCTCCGGGCAAACCGTGGGACAATGACGATGGTACCCCTCTGGAGGCTTGCCCAGTTTACGTTGATGAAGAGACTCCGTACCGTTTTGTACCACCGATGCCGAAGTTCGCTGATGTACCACGTGGTTGGTTTATGCTTCAGGACCTGCTAAATGTTCTACCATTATCAGTTTACTCCTTATTGACCAAACGGAAATCTAAGGTTTATTTAAAATTATTTTATGTCAGCTTGTCTTTCCCTCATTGTTGTTTGGTTAACAATTTCTTGTTTGTTTTCCTATTCGATATTACTAGAATTTAGTATCCTGAAGTAGCAGAGTATTTAAAAGACCCTATTCGTCGTCACACATTATTGAACGATCTACCACGCAAAATTCGTCTGCAGTTATTGGAAGATAAGTTGTTAATGAGACAGGTGAGTCTTTGCATAATTTCTTTTACCGGTGTCCTGGTGTTGGTAAGTTTTTTTTCTTTTCCTGAAAGATTACTCAGCTTTTTTGAACCAAGATTTATATTAAGTTGTTAGGTTTTATATGTCATCTTCCTCGCATTCGACTTCTGTGAACTTCCTATTTTAGCTTGAACATCACTTGTTGACGCTATGTGGTTTAGGTTTAGCACGCTTGGGCCGAGCTGCTAATCCGAAAAAAGTAGTTACTACGAATTCTGTGAGTCATTGAATAAATTATTTGCAATTCATTTGTTAATATTTGTAAACTATAACTTAATTCCTGCGTATAACATTTTCATAACTTGTTTTCCAGCAATTCTATTTTATCACAAAATCAGGGACGCTTCGGGATACTAGTACATCAGAGGAAGGATATGCTAACGTAACGATGCCTATTGAGCAATACGACATCTACAACTACAATTTTGATAGCCTTGAAGTATGCAGCCAGTTGTAACTGCCTTTTTATACAGCTTCCTTTTTATTGCAGTGTGTTGATTTTTTCCAAGTTTTAAAAGGGTATATAGTGTAAAAACACTAACTTCAATTTTCACAAATTTCTTCAGAACCTTTGACAACAAGTGATTATTTCCTGTATGCTATGAAATGGCAAAAATTTTTGGTCTCTAGCTGCCTTCATTTTCCACTTGACTGTAGTAAGTAGGTTTTGAGAGCAAATATATTTTCGTATGCAGCAATGAGGTTAAGCTGAAAACTGTTTCAAACACCAATCAATCTGTGAAGAAATATACTTTTTTTTCCAGGTTATAGTAGTCGTACGCCTCTTAGTACTGTTTCAGAAATCCTCAGTTTACTTTTTTGTTGAGCATGTATTAATCGGTGTTGCCAAAAGCGCAATGCAGTAACTAATATACTTACTGAGTAACTGGATGTTTGCTTATAATTTTTCAGGATTTGGACTTTTTTTGGCACCATTTGCGCGCCGTTGCTCTGAGTACTAAACTGGCTTTTAAGCTACTGGCAGGTGTAAGTTTTCTTTTACTCTCGCCAGAACTTAAAGTTTTGATTTTTCTTAATATGCTGAATAAACTTTAGATCACCAACAACTGTGGTTTGTTAACTTGTTTCAAAGGAGCTGTTTCACTGATTTCTCGTCACTCCTAAATTGAAGTCAATGTTTAGAACGAAGATACACTGAGGTTCAAGAAATATGCAATAGGTTGTTTCGACAAGTCGAAAATATACAAGTTGTTCGATGATTTTTCGGAAACTGCTTCGCCAGTCCCACCCCATGACGGTTGTGCCGGGTTCGATTCAGCATTCTTCATGTACGTTTGTATCATTTTAATGTGGTAGTATCGGGGGTTCTTAGTGCTTTGCTCGTGCACTACAATAAACTATGGACGAAACAGTGCTCAGATATATGCTGCTTTTTAGCTTTTATCTTAGAAAACAGAGTGGCTTACTAGACAGTCATTCGTTTCACAACAGATTCTTAAATTCCTTTCTATCTAGTCATCTTAAACGTCACTGGGATATAAATATTCGTCCTCACGAATACATCGACTGGTTTGTGGCCGACTGGCGTCGATCTGTTGAAAGAGTCAGAGTAGAAGTCGAAAAAAGAGTACGACATCTGGAAAGGGCTTGGAATTCTTATTTGAAATCCTTATTACCTTCAGACTCATGGGTTTGGAAAATGTATGTTGATAATTGTCTTATTGAGTGTTTATTTTTTAACCATAAATTTTCTTTGTTTTAAGTAAGATACTTTTTTGTGAAATAAGTTGTGAGGAGTCAGAGAAATTCGGGAATTTTTGTGAAAGTTTTTGAGACGTAGCATTAGTTTGAAATGAAGTCACATGTCTATAATGTTGAAACTATGTCTGGGTTGTCGTCTTTTTTTACCCACACTTTCTGATTATATAACTTTTGAAGAAACAAAGTCAAAGATACTGTATTACGCCCATCTCATAAGCTTCGCGCAGTTGAACGAAAGGGACAGACGCGTAAAAAGCCTCTTCGCCAGAAAATTGAGAAAGGATGTAAGTCTGGCCGTGGTAAACGGGTTATAGATGAGCTGGATGTATTGTCTGCAAAATCTCGGTTACACTTTCGGTCTCGCTTTAGTAACAGGGAGCGCGACATGGTGAACATTAATTTATAGATTTATTTTTACTAAGAAACTGTCATAATAGGTCATAGCAGGTCTCACATGCCTGTTTCAAGCTTTTAAAAATTTGGAACTACACTCTGGTGACACTTCTGCAGTACGTGAATTCCATATACTCCCGCAGGTTACAGTTTTTGTCATATTTTGTAAAGATTTATTTTGTCTTCGTATTTCAGCTCCTCCTCATTCGTTCTGTGGGTTTCTTTTTAAATCCTGTTTACCGATTTTGGCTTGATCCAACAGTTCTACGCGACATTATGCATGCATACGTTCCAGTAGGCCTTCTTTGTTTTATGAAT
Source organism: Enterobius vermicularis (assembly GCA_900576705.1). Taxonomy (NCBI): domain Eukaryota; kingdom Metazoa; phylum Nematoda; class Chromadorea; order Rhabditida; family Oxyuridae; genus Enterobius; species Enterobius vermicularis. Next base: position 11,907 of record UXUI01009442.1, read on the forward strand.
CTGATTTATCTATTGATCGTTTACGCTTTTAGTTATTCTTCTATTCAGGAACTTAGCTGATTTTTTAAGCCTCTGTAATGAAATGCCAGAGAAAAAGGAAACAAATTTCTGAGCAGTTTTTTATTTTATAGGTCTTTTTCGTCTTTTTGAATTAGAAACTCTTTAACAGTCTGTTTTTTCCATGCATCCTCTCTTTAATACTTGATACACTGAAGATTATATGTCATTTAATTTATCTAAATTTTTTTTAAGGAGGCTCGAAATAAAACGGTACAGTCATTAATGGCTGCCGGAGTTCGGGAAATGGTACGACCACAAAGGGTTGGATTATTGAGACAAATAGTGAAGAATCTAGCGTCATTTCAGGTTTGATTTTTTTCTGTTTTTAGCTCTTCGTTTACTATTGTCTAACCAATCTTTCAGGAGATGAGAGATCTGAGAGCTCAACTTGCTTCCGCACCTAATTGGGGGCCTATTGAGAAGCGACAGTTCTTCTATAAAGCTTTTGAAGCTGCTAATAGGAACTTAGCTATGTTCGTGAATTTGGTTTTTGAACTGGTGCTTAATAGTGTATTTTTATTATTTGGGTTTTGCTAGTAAAAAGTCTTTTAGAATTTAAAATTCGACGAAATCTTTACACATTTGAAATTCCTTGTTGTTTTGGCTTTTCTATAAACAGCGCGGTTATTTGAAGGACGAGCGAGTATTGAATTGTTTCAAAAATCAAATTATTTGCTACATTTCGGTTGATAATATCAGATCTAGTTGTTTTTCTCGTAAAACTAAAAGGCGCTTTTGTTTCTAGGGAAGATAAAGGGGTTCCGCCAGCAGAAGTATCAGATAAAGTTTTCGACGAGAAATTAGCAGAAGGAGGAGTGAAAGTGACATCAGAAGTTCTTCGGTCGGCCACATTTCCCGTTCGCTCTAGTAAACCTACAACTATTGAACAGATCCGCCACTGCGTCGCTTTCAATGTTGTAACGGTGCGAATTTTTTGGAATTTATTTGTATTCTGTCTCTGTAGCATTACAGAACAATTTTCACTTGTAGGCGATGCTCCTCTCTGAAAAGGATTTGAATGATTCTCGCATGGACACTATAGTGGAACAAGTTAGCGCCTGTTCCTTGTCCAGTGTTCTCGAACAACTCAGAGTTGACGGGCTTCTCGCTAAAATGCGCGCCTCAGACGACGTCTCGTGCACTCCTCGTGGTCAAACTGTTCTGTCCTTTTAGTAAGCAAAAATTATCTTTTTTCTCTTTCTAACCACTCCCGCACCTAATTTTTTTCTATTGTATTTTTTTCTGTCATAATTTGTAGTGGTTTCTTTTATAGCTTCCGACACTTTTTCAACCACCGTTTTCATAGTGATATCGTTGACATGTCCAATGAGGCTGCAAACCAAGTTAATGCGTCTACACCATTCACCGACGAAAATAGCCCTGGGATAATTGTCGCCTCGCTAAATGCATTTTCTAACAAGTTAAGTCAATCATGCGTTCCTATTGTAGTTTAAGCAAGGATTTTCTAAAGTCGTTATGTTTTTGATAATACCGTTTTTAATTTTAGGGTTCACTTAAAGTAACAGTGCCAGAAACCATTATTAAAACGTTTGAACACGCATCTGCGGAGGTACCTCGTTACGCTAATGATACTATAATTGTCATTGAAGTATTTTTATTTAGCTATTTTTGCGCTGTTTTAGATTTCTTCACAAGACGAAAAACAAGCCGCAAATGCTACAAAGCAGTTGCGAAGCTTGGAAAAAACTGATTTGCGCATTGAAAGCATGGAAGTGTTGGTTTCCAAAGTTGAGGAGTTGGAAGGCTGTACCGAGAACGGGATTCAGCTGCTAGAATCACTGACCACGGTTATTTCATTTTTTTTTCACAATATTTCGTGACTACTTTGATGCGTAGATATCATTATAATCGTTTTTTAAAAAATTTTCTTGCTGCTTTTTTTGACGGTGAGGTACTTAGATTGTTTTATTGATTCCAAAATATTTTTTAAACTTAACGGACTTGTTTTTGTACTTGCTCCTAAATTGTTACTGAAATTTTACTGGGACGGGTTGAAGTGAAGGCGTGTTTTTTTGCTTCCTTACAGTAACATTGTTTCAGGCCATTCCTAGAGAAAAATTTGGCTCACTTGCTTTTGAAGACTTTATTTTAAGTTATCCAGTTTCACAGAGAGCTGCTTTAAGGTCTGTTTATGCAGCAATTAGCGAAGCTGGAATTATCGGTGCTTCGCTTGACGAGTTGTTGGTAAGTGGTCTACTAACTTCCATTGACGTTTGCTTTCATTTAGTTTCATTGTGTCATATATGCATTTTATCTCTTTTTTTCCGAAAAAGAAAACGTTGAATCTCCCACTACTTTGCTTTATTTTGATTTTTTTTATCTCTTTTTCAAGGAAATAACTGAAGTCAAGGAACAACAACTTGAGCTGTTTTTGCAAGAGCTCGCTGTAGCAGTTCAAATCCTTGTAGTTGGGATTGACTGTTATCGTTATGTACTTCCTTCTTGCAGCAGTTGTTGGATGGTTCATAATGAAAAAGTAGCATTTTTCCCAACTCCGTGGATGACACCTACTGGGGAAGTTTATCATCCCACTGTGAGGTTACTTTTTGCCAGCTGTACCTGATATATCTATCGCCACTGACGAATAGCCTGTGCACATTTTTTTAGGGGCAGAGATTAACTCTGTGCTCGGCTTCTCGCTCCATTTTTCTCTTATAAAAACTTTGTTTTCTGATAGGTGGATGTCTGAAGGCGTACTTTTCACTATCATTGACAAACCTGGGATTCTATTAAAAGATATCAGGTCGCGCTTTGCATTTGCACTCCAACCTCGTATGCTTCTTGACATCTTAAAGTTGTTGTCAAAATGCGGATGTGTAAAAATATTGCGGAAAAAACAATGCACTTGCAGACGTCTTTCCCCATTCTCCTCCGGTGAGTTTTTGGGTCGTTTATTAAATATTAATTTGTCTCCAATATTCACCTTTCTCTTGCTTTACTAAGAAACTTTCTGTCGACTGCCATTTGCACACCGCTCAAAACTTCCGTACTGTTGGAATGGCTTTGTTGGTGCGGTCTCCATTGTTTTAGGAATTAGTTGTTACTAATAATGAAGCTTCTGAACTATTTTTATATTGGGTATGGTCTTTAGAACTACCTGAAGAAACAGTTGAGTATGTGGAGCCCGCTGTAAATGCCGTGGAAATATATGCAAAGGTTTTCGGTCCTGTGAAACTATCAAAGATGCTCGCGGGCTTCCGCTGTGAACCTCCCGAGCCATGATCTTAATAGCAGTAGTTCTGCCAACTACTTATTTTTATTACTTTGGCAATGTTGTTTGTACGCAACTTTCCTTTTAAAATATTCGAAAGACGATGACATGACGAGCAAAAGTTGCGCTAGTATTTGCTTTATTGGAGATGTTCATTTTTACAACAGTGATCCATCTAATTTGCGTATGTACTCTTTCTCTACTGTCTTATTGAAGTTAGGGAATCACTTGCAATTAATAATACTGCAATCTGACATAGTCATGCGTTTCAAAGTGATTTGTCTGGTTTCATTTCTATTGTCTATTTTTATTTCTGTTGCTGTTGTTGTTGTTGTTAATTGAATTGTTGGTGTAAGTGTATTTTAAATGCTTAAGGCTATCATGCCGAGAGCATGTTCATGTCTTAAAGAGACCCTACTTTTTAGTCTTAGACTAATGATTTTTTGCCATATAAACAGTGGAATTGTCTTTCTCTTACTTCGGTTTTTTCTAAGAGGTGTGCCACTGGAAGGTCGAGAAAAACCCTATTGTTTTCAAAGATTCTAAGCAGATTTTCAATTTCTAGTTGGAAACTAAGGCGAAGAGTTTTTATTGTCCCGTTATCGTGCCATTCCTGGTCTTGCATGGTAGGTCCTGTCAGCCGCTTTGAAGCCACGCATCTGAATAGCGTCATGAAATACTCGAGTCATTTTTGTTGTATAAGTAGCAAACACCTGCTAGTAGCAACCAGGAAACAGTAGTCGTGGTTTCTCGACGACTAGATGTCCAAATACTATCGGATGTCGTGATAATACCGTACTGCATTTAAATGTTCAGTAGCCTTCGGTTTAATTTTGCCGGACCTCTGTCCATTTGTCACTCTGCAGTACAACTTCTTTCCTTTTTATTCTTTAAAAGGATTAGATAGACCAGTTTTTCCACGTAAGAACAACAATTCATCATTTCAACGAGCAAATTTTATTCCACAGACCATAAAAAATGATCCTTTGATTTTGTGGCTGCATTTTTTACCGTCCGTAACAGCGAATACGATTGGATGGAAACGCGAAAAGCGGAAAAAAGTAAAACTTTTGTTTCACTAACTATATGCCACTTCTAAAGTACTGCGTTTGTGTATTAACGTCGCTAGACCATTTTGCTCCTCATTACACAAAGTGAGGCAATAGACCAGTATCTGGTGACGGAATTTTCACTAGTTGTTGAACTTCTTTGAATTTTGGATGGTCACTACCACCAAGTAATTCAAACATAACTGATTCACTAGATCGTACAACTGCTCCAGCTCTTTCCATTTGTCGTAAACCGAAATATCTGCAAGTTAGGTGTATAATAAGTATGCTCCCGCTTTAGGTTATCCAGAAGTGGGACGCCGCATATTTGATAAAACCAGAAAGTGACTCTCAAAATTATCATACTGAGATTACGGAAAACTTCAAAATCCTTTATTCTCTAAAAAATTAAAAAAAAAGACTTGAAGTTGCAGAGCTTAAGATTTTGTGAAGTGAGTAAATGGAAGGATAGTTTTTGTGTACAAACCTGTCTGTTTGTGTACGTGAAGTAATCCCATCAGCAACAACATGGACGTGTATGCCTTTCTTTAGAAAATCAAGCGTAGTCTGAAGCACACAGACATGTCCCTCAATGCCGCACAGGATAACTGATTCAAGCTGACTGCCAAAAAATTTCTCCACCGGCGGTATACACATCGTAAATTTAGTTTTCTCAAAAACTGGTATTTTGTATGCAGCCAAATCTAATTCTTTTATTGTATGACCCAAACCTGAAATTGACAAGTTGTCAGAAAAACAACAGATGGTGCTTTTTTGCAAAAAGAAATACTTCAAACCGCTTTCCTATATGACTATATGGATCAGTGGACAAGAAAAAGTTATTGATTTGTAAAATGTACTAACCTCGTGGATTCTGTTCAGTTGCAAGAATTTTCATATCCATCAGACTTGCACATTTTATAAGACGTTTGCATACCTCAGTTACTTCCTTAAATTTATATTCATGAACTCTGAAAATTGTTTTCAGTTACCAATCAGACAGGATAAACCTTTTAGGTTGTTAAGGAATACACACTAGAGACCTCAAAAACAAAGATTAAGTCTGCAGAACCTAACAACTAACTTAGAGCAGTATTTCTTCAATTTTTTCACCTGTAGCTCCCCTCCCTAAACAGAAATTCTGCCTCTGTTTCCCATAACAAATTATTTGCTAATTTATGATTATTTTTATCACTTTGTTAACTGCATCATTCGAAGTAAATCAAGCCTTAGTTTTTCTTCACAACACAAAGCCACATCATTCTTCTGTTATAGAATTTTTAGAATTTATAAAGTCAGCTCTGAAAAAATTTTCTAAATCTGCTGCCCATTAAATGGAAAAGAAAGATCCAGGACACTTCGTTGTCTCGTATTACTCCTTAAAACTCGCACTGCCTCTTTTTGTCATATCCCACTCTCCTGAGCCCTAATCGCCTTCTACGCATCTTCGATCACCTTCCCTGAGAAATACTGGCCTAGTAGCTGTAAGTACTGTAAAGTAACCTAACCACTACAGAAAAACTTTCTTCCGCTGTCCTGGATTGAGATTCCAAGTCTGAGGTGAGGAAAAATCACTAAAGGGATCAATTCCATAAAGAGAGACGTAAAGATTCTGTTGCGGCTATTACTTTTAAACGACACCTGAATGCTTCTTGCATATCGCACACAAACAGCGCAGATGTTTTCGGTGAAACTCGAGAAATCAATTGCTTCGTAGCTGCCAAAGTGCCCATTTTATGGAGCTAAAAAAGTAAATTGTTAATCTATAGCAAAACAAAATATCTTCAGAAATACGGACAATGACGAATTCTCTTCATCTGCACACAACAGCAACTGTCTACCTATATCGGCGGAAACGGCTACCAATAACTAGATAAGTCTACTTAAAAAGAAAAAATGAAATTGAACAGATTAAACTGAAAACACGAACAATTTTATACTGGTGACAATATGGAGCTTCAATTTGCTGTCGTTCCGATTACCAACTGCGCAGTTTCTGCTCACAACTTCCAAGCGTATAATCCTTTTAACAGTTGCCCGTTTTACGCATCGCAGCAACACTGTTTTATTGCTAACCTTGTTTCTTACTTTCATATTTTAACAATTTTATCTTTCTTACTAAACTTTTTTTCTTCTGGCATTCCAGTCTCCCTGCTCCCCCATTTCTATGCTAATTGAAATACCAGCGAAAACGATGACTGCTTTGCTTTTTTTTATAATGCTAAGTTATAAGTGCTATTTGTCTACAGATCGCTTTTTTTCGTTCCTTCTCCACCGCTGTGATTTTATTATATACATATGACATTATAAGACAGTAACTGTTCCTCTTATTTAAACTTTGTCATCGATGCTGTTGACAACAATTTATATATATATTTTACGTAGCTTACCGAAGCCTCTTTCCCTCAATTTAAGGACGAATTATCAGTAACAAATGCAAATTATGTATGCTCTATCTCACGAATGTCCTGTCAGTCAGGCTAGTATTGTTTTCAGTGACTTCAAGTTTTTCAAGATTCACTTCGCCTTTTCACCTCTCTCCCAATTTCTGGTCCCCCATCGAATCCCGCCCTCTGTCCTCCTAATTTCGCTTCCTTACTTACCCGTCAACTTATATCAGCCTTCATGAATCTGTATTTATAAGCCTGTTGGAATCATTGGTTAAATTTATACACATCGCTGAGAAAATGGCACTCTCAAATAGATGAACATTTTACAGTCTGGGATCTTTTCAATGGTCCCCTTGCCAATTTGTCGACTAATTGATCATAGGTTAACCGTTCGCTTATTTGGAAAATTAAAGTTCTTTTAAAATTACTTATTTAGAAGAAATACTACTGCAGAATTCAACGTTCTTTAAATGCTAAAAAAAATTTATTTTATACTGGTGGATAATGTTGAGCACTGGATTAGTGGAACCAGAAGATATTACATCAGGTTTTCAGTCTTTATACAAGATAAATATATAAATAAATAAATAAATGAATAAATAAATAAATAAATAA
>UXUI01009446.1:6505-18249 GCA_900576705.1 Enterobius vermicularis
TTACTGCAATTACCAAGGTGAACAAAAGCAACATTTATCGTTGGTTTTGAGTTAAGTGGTAGTAAAAGTAACATTTTTTCCTGCTTTCTATTATTTACCTTGTTTACAGCCCAAGCACAATACTGCAATGGCAGAATGACACCTGCAATGCGAAAAACAATTGATAAAAACAATTTGAACAATTGATAAAAACAAAAACAAAACAAAAACAATTTGTTGATATGCATAATAAGTACAGGTCAGAGGTAGCAAAAGGTATGGCTACTATAAAAGGTAGAAAGAAAGCCCCGCATGCTAGCAACATGAATAAATTGGTAAACTTTTGCCACCTAAACAGTCGTTTCTCCTGAGAAGAAAAAAAACTTTCAACTTTTTTACCACTAAAAAGTGTAAAAGATCACTTGATACATCTTGCAGATCTTGATGTAACAACTATACAAACATAGAAACCACTTGTTTCAACTTAATCAGTTTAGAAATTTCTTAAATTGTAGGTTTGAGTTGTAGGCGACACTTGTTAAAGTGTTCTCACATTTACATGTGGGGCGTAAGTCATGTTTGGGGAAGTTGCGAGGATCCTTACTGTGAACGTGAGCTTCTTAAATTTTTATAAAGTGTTTTCTCTCTGAAGCTTAACCTTAATTCCCTTTAAATTTGCTGTCAATAATTAAGTGTCCAATCACTGGTGATTTTCTTTTGGTGCAACATGATCTTTAAAACTTTCAGAAAGCTCTCCTCCTAAATTTGAAGATTTTGAATTTTAAAAGGTAATCAAGCATTCAAGTACTGATCATTCTCAGACGAGATTGAAATGTGGAAAGAGTTACGGAACTGAAATGTAAGAAACGCGGAAGAGCGCTGTGAATGAACTAAGTTCATCAAAAGCGTCATAAGAGGTGGTTATGGAGAAAGTTTGGTCTCTTCTGGCAAGACAGAACACGGGAAAGCAGAAAATTTGCAGCTTGAGAAGTGTCTTGATGTATTATACAAAATAACATCACAATAAAAAAGATTTTTGGATGAATAATGATGGTAGTCATGACACATTACGATAATACTTTAAAACAAAGTCTTATTTTATGCTTAGCAAAAGCTTTGATGACAACCAAACAGTGAGAGAGTTGAACAGGATGAAAGGTTTTGCTACCCAAATTTTCTATTAAATTTAATTTAAAACCTGAAACTTGCTTGTGATACCGACCGTTTTCTAGGCTGATGTGAGGCCATTATTCACATATTTTAAATTAGGTCCTGTCACGCTTAAGTCTAACCTTCTTTTGACAACTTTTTTTCCTCTTTCTCCTTTCCAGACATCCATAAACCCTCTTGCTTTTTTGCAGGAAACTTAGAAAACAACAAAAGCAACTTATTCAAAAAGCGACTGCAAGTGTCCTATGATTCTGCGCCATGCAACACTGTTACCGGTTACGTGGAATTTGACATTTAAAAACCATATCCGGGGTTCAGTTTTTGGGAGGACCGTTAGTGCTCCAAGACGAACAGAAACTATTTCAGTTCGAAAACTTTTTTACTGGTTTTCATGCGTGCAAGGTTTTCAGTTTTCGCTACACGTCTATTATCAACTGGTACGACGGCGGGAAAACAACGAGGCTGGCACCCTTTCATACCCTGCTGTTCATACATTCTAATGAAAGCCTGAATTTTTCACATTAAACACCTAAAATTAACTAAACAGTGGCTCTGGACTGCTATCGAGTAGTTTTTATCGCATTTATCAATTCAAAACTCTTAGAGTTCAGCTAATTTTTTTGCTTTGTTTCTCTTTTGGTGGAAAATACGAACTAGGAGGCACAAGAGCGTTGATGAATAAGTAATTAAAGGCAGGGATGGAAAGGAATGTTTTTTCCACCGCTTCGCTCTAGATTTCAAACTTCTGAATAAATAATTCAAGTCAATTACATATTCGATTACTGCCAACCTTAACATTGTCTGTTTCACCAAAATCTGGCAACAGTGAAATGAAGCTCTGTTTCATTATCACTCGAGAGTGTAAACCAAAAAACCACCGATAAGCTAGACATCTGCATCTAAAACTGTTGACTCTACTGTTCAACTCTAAAAGTTACTTCTTTGTCGCTGACTTACGTGACTGTCATTCTCATTAATAACTAATTCTGTTTTTTCATATTGAGCTCTCCCAGCAAAGTGATAGATTTGCGATTTGGAAATTTCTTCATAATTAAAAGAAGGAACAAAAAAAAAAGCAAAAATATCAAGTAAACACTGCTGTGTATAAATTTCTCAGTCAAATATCTTTTGACTCCCAGTGACTGTTTGCAGAATAACCACAATGAATGGTTTGAAAGGTGTTCCGATACGTGGGTTTCTATTGGATATAAACGGCGTTTTATACAATACTACAAAAGACGGTCGTGGACAAGCTATCCGAGGATCAGCTGAAGCTGTGAAACGGTTGATTACTCAAGCATTAGTTTTTGATTCCTCTTATTCTTTTATACCACGTTATTAACATTATTTTTTCGTAACCTTATCAATTTAGTTCCTCAAAAGTTCTTAATCTGGATGGACTTGCCGTATACGTCTTGATAGCTTGTGTTTCAGCATGTCTGTTTTTTAAATAATTTCACCTTTTAGTCGATGAAAAGCAAGTTATTTAATACATCTGCTTAGAGTTTGCTTTGGAACGCAAATTTTCATAATAGGTGTTTTCCTGAGACTGATGTTTGAAGGTTATATGCGGAAAGTAAAGTGAAGTTCCTCAGTAACGAAAGTTGTGTAACGCCGGCGCGACTTGCACTTCGACTTTCGAAGCTAGGTATTCCAGTTGATCCTCGTAATGTTTTTACACCACTGTCTGCGGCTGTATCATTTTTAAAGGAACACAAGTTGCGACCACATCTGTTGGTCCATGAGAGTAAGTTTAGAAGTAAAATTCACTTTGATAGTTTAAGTGGCCGGTTATCTGTAGATTTGCGTAGATGTGGAGGAAGAGTTTGCCGAATTCCAGTCCTCCGACCCGAACTGTGTTCTCCTTGGAGATGCAGAGGATAGATTTACTTTTGAGAACCTAAACAGTGCATTTCGAGTTCTTCTAAAACATCCCATGATCATCGTTTTGGGATTTGGGTGAGTCACTTCATGGTTCTGCCTGATAACATTGTCATTTCCACGCTTGTTTTTTCAATTGTTTTTCTAGAAAATTTTATCGTCGTGCTGATGGGCATGTGATGGACGCAGGTTGTTATGCAAAGGCGCTGCAGTATGCTTCAGACGCTCGAATTAAAATTATTGGGAAGCCTTGCAAGTCATTTTTTGAACAAGGGTTAAGGGAATTAAATATGAAAAAGGAAGAGGTGTTTTTTAAAAACATCAATTTTATAATACTGTTGTATTCGTTGCATCGACTTTTTACTTGACTTTAACACACTTCTTCATCGTTTCTTCTATCGTGCTTTCGACTAACACTGCAGGTGGTCATGGTGGGAGATGATATTCTTAGTGATGTTGGCGCAGCACAGGCGATAGGCATAAGAGGAGTCCTGGTTCGAACTGGAAAGTGGAGGTTAGCACCTTCTATTACCATCATTTCTTAAACATCAAGACATTATCTTTGGGGAAATTCAACAGGTCTATTCATGTTCAGCACGAGATATCTCTCTTGGTCAAGTTTTTGAGTATTTTTTAGAGAAGAAAGAAAGAAAGGAGGATGGAAACTTTGAAGTTTTTTACTAAAGTTTGTTATTAAGTCTTTAGTAGTTTCTCACCTAAAAGCAAATTAAATAGGTTTTCTGGTTTTTCCTTTTGATTTTTACTTGTAGTCACTTCCAGCAAGGTCTAAAACTGACCGCTGTTAAACAAACAAAATTATTCATATTAATTTTTGAACGCATTGACTGGATTAGTAATCCGTATCAAATTGACCTTTTTTTGCTGAAACAGCTTATTGTTTTTGACTGTCCATGAATGCTCACCATTATACACTTTTATAGAAGTGAATGGGAAAATCACGAAATCAAGCCTTATCTGATAGCAGATAATATTCTCGAAGCTGTACAGAAACTAATCCCTATGAAATGCAACTGAAAAACCTAGGTTTCGCTCACTGTTCCTGGCTCTCCAGTCGATAATTAATTGTCAGTATTTGACAGTCGGTGAACAATATTATTCTTTTTTTTGTCGGCTTGCTGCCTTTTTTGACATACTTTTTTTAACTGTTCAGATGCAGCTCAAAACAATCCTCAGACAATGCTTTAACCAATTTAGGGCCCTTAGTTACGGAGAGAACTTAAAGAGGACTGGAAAACCAGACTGGCGAGACTTTAAAAAGCATTCGAATTCCTGGGGCCCTCGTTTTTTTGCCCAAAAGGTGTAGTTTCGCTCACTCAGTGCTATATTTTTATATAATGAAATATAATGTATAGTTCTTCTGTATAGTAGTTACTGGAGTAATTGTTAGCTTTTTAATGAGTAGTAGCCCCTATAATTGTGATTTAGATGTAATAGAGTTTTGCAGAACTTCTTTTTCTGTTTTGACTGCACAGCTGAAAATCCATTGCCTTCCAGATATTCGGTGGATAAACCAATATCGTAGTTTTACAGGGTTTTTTCAAACCCAGATACGTAAAATCATCTATTAAAAGAAGGTCACCGGGCGTTCCATGCATTATAATAAGACCTTTGATTCCCATCCTTTAATTAAAGTATCACTACATTGATTTTTTTGACAAGACGCTACGTCGACTTTCCAAAAAGACAATGGTCTAATTGGATGCTCGTCGGAAGAACTGCTCACCTACTTTTACGGTAGAAGAGTTTGTGACTAGCATCTTTCAAGTGGTTAGAGCTCTTAAATTACTGTTCATTCTGTAGGAATTAGGAGTGGGACTAAATTCTTCCGATTAATTTATTAATTAAAATTTCTTGTTTTACCCGCTGCTTTACCATTCGCATTACCATTTGAATAATGATACTGCAGACATTTTATCAAATGAGTTACTTCGTAGGCGTTTTTGATAATTTGCCGGAATGAATTGACGCAGGACAGCCTATGGGTTTCTCAAAAAACTTTTTGGAGCTTTGCCACTTTTGGAAATTTCAGCCGAACAGTGTGGGATAGAGGCGAGACTGAAATATTGCCGAGGTGGGGATGAACCTAAATGCTCGGGCAGAAGGCGTTCACCAAACAGAATATGCTTATTCTTGGATTTGTTTTCGATGAGTTTCATGCTCTAGTATTTAGCTATTTCATTCGAAGGCGTTGATTCGCATCTGCCATCGTCAGTCAGTCTGAACGCGTATTTCTTTTTTTTCCTTATTAGTCGATTAAAAGACTATACAAATACTACTTATCTTGATGAATTGTGATTGTGATTGAAGGGGCATTTCTAAGGTTTTGTTCAAAGGAAGAAGGACAACAGTCTTCCTTACAAAATTTTTTGTAATTGCAGTCAGCTCTTCCTGTTGATGGTTCAAGTTTTATTCAAATATAGTTTATTTAGAAACGTCTGAGGCAGTAATGCTAAACATTTTCACAGATTCTACTGATTGGTTAAAGCGTTTCAGCATGTACAGCTAAAAACATCTTAATAACAGCTCAGCATTTACTAAAGAGAATGTATTTAGAAAACTGTTGTGGCACGGCAACCATAATTCAAGAGCAGTTTTAGAGATAGAGACTTGGTTAGAGTCATTCATTTTCCGCCCTGCTCCGTACATTGATCATATGATATTGCTTTGTTTCGTTTGTTTTATCATTTCGCATCAGGTTTAGATCTGAAGATTAAAGAAATCTGATGCAACTTTTGTATGACGACAGCAGTATCTGCTTCCCTGTTAACCACCGTCAAGTTGTTCGTGGAAACCCTCATGAACTAAAAAATACACCGAACAACCGATCTTAGAAAAAGTAAAGGAAGAACGTGTTAATTTCTCTGAAAATATTAAAGATGGATTGGGCAAGTTAGGAAACCTGAAGTTAAAAAATTAAATGGACCTATGGAGTTGGAAGTCGTCTTTACAAGGAGTAATGGTAAATTAAAATGTAAAGAAGTCAAAATTTGTCTCATAGAATTATTGGATTGGAGCCACGATGCATTCATTCATTACTCAAGCGAAAGAAATATCAAGGGCTGTGAGTGATTCATAACTTTGAACGGAAGTAGTTTTTGTCGTCTTTAAGGATAGAATTTTAAATCTTCAATTGGTTGTGAGGACTACCGGGAAGCTTGATTAATTGATAGCTATTTTTAGCTCTAAAACCATCCTAAGGAGAAGGGAAGCGAGTAGTAATTATGGAATCAACATTCTGCATTTTTCAGTCTCGGGTGTTATTTGGATATGTGGTGTCATAGAAGGCGAGCAAAATTGCTTCCTGTTTCACAGCCATTTAGTGAGAGAAGTGACTGTAAAAATTAATTGGAAGATAAAAGTAAATTGGTTTGGATATAATTTATTTTTGCACTAGGAAGGTAGACTCTTATCGTTTCTCAACTGAAAAGTTCGTTCGCTGTCAAGTCTTCTTATTTACTTGTTTACTGTCTTCTAGGGAGGCTCAGATTTTCATTATGTATTATTCTGTTGTTTCCTGCTAATAGTTATATTGTTTATTCTACTATACGATTAAAATTCCGTTTGGCCGACGTTATCAGCATTGTTTGGATATAGTGAATATGTAGTGGTTTTGCAGGCAAAACCAGGTGGTTTAGGTTGTCTACTAATTGTTTTTCGATATTTGATGTGCCATGGCTATTCCTTTCACAGCGAAGGCTCATTTTGAACTATGTTTAAGTGAACAAAGATACTATATTAACGCCAGGTCTCATTGTCGTCTTGCTAAGCTGTATGAAGACTTTGATCAGCAAAAATCCGATGTAAGTCTTACCTTTTACTTATGTAGCAATGGCCAGGGTCATCCGGTTGAAAAATTAAGCCCTTATCTAGTACCACTGATGAAAGTTCCGAGAGTGTTTATTGGGATAAGGTCCTGTACATAAACTTAACTTCTTTATACAATAAATTACACCTGTTTGATTTACTTATTTGATTTCAATTCTTTCACAGACGTTGACATCAGCAAGCTTTTCTGTTTCAGCTTGTCGAGTTGGAACTTCAGGTAAAGTGGAACAAAATTAAGGAAGCTACGGAAGTACTCGGAAGGATGTAATTTTTAATACTTTTCTATTTTTCATTTATGGTGAGAGACAGTACTGCGTTATAATGATGATTATCAGTTATATTTTAATTTAGAATTAAAGGCCGTCTTTCTGAAGAAATGTGGAGGCTGCTTAAAAAACTAGTTCTTGACGCTTTAGGAAAGGGGACAGCTGAGAGAGGTAATCGTTTTCAAGGCATTGCTTGTTTCTTTTGCCACTTTTTATTCACTTTAGCCTCAATTTATTTCATTTACAATTTTTAGCAGTCTTTTCTGAACTATCATTTGATTCCTTTGACCAAATTATTACCGGATTGTCGATGCATTTTAGCGATGATGTTTTTTTCATGACTCAGCTTCAGTTATTTATTCTGGATACCAGCAGTGAAGAAAAGTATTCTAAGATAACGGTGATTTTTCTTTACCTTAGTTTCTGCACCTCAAAAACTGAAAAAGTGCTGTATTTTTGTCTGTACTTCTTTTGACATCTCTGTATCAAAGACTTTTCCTCATATGGTTCTAGAGTTTTATATGGTTTTTTTTTTGCTGTTTTAGAATCGCGCCCTTAATTTCCTAATTGACAAGGCTACAACGGAAACTGACTTGGAAGATGGAGTAAGCGTATTCCACGTACTTATAGGTTGTTAACTTTTCAGCTTTAAAATTGTTCCACTCATTTTTCTGATTTTCCTCCTACCGTGGAATTGATATTTCTGATCAAATTTTTGGAATTGGTGTACAAATTCTGCTTCTACTCAAACAATTCTTCTTTTGAGGGACTTTGAAACCAGTGAAAATAGTTTATCTTTCATTTTTAGCTGCGTTTCTTGCTCCTCATTTGTTAGAACAGAGGGTTAATTCTTTTCGGATGGAACAAATGATTACTGTCTTCACTTACGCTCTTCAAGTAGCCGTTTCTTGGCCTTACACTTATCAGAAATGGTCTCAAAAAGTCAAGTAAATATCATTAATTCTGAGCTTTTTTTATTAAAAGGCCGAATAAGATGCTTATATTTTTATTTCATTTTTTTAATGGAAATTTAACTTTCAGAGATTACCTACCCCACTGTGATTCAGTTTTGGCGGACTTTTCTGAGCGTCGTTGGGATATTTTATGGGATCTTGCTACAAAGTTTGTTAGTACATTCAATCAAGGGACGTTGCCGAACACACAAACAAACCCGAGGTAGATCTTAATAGGACACCTGTTTTGCGACCTACGTAATAAAGAAACCTGTGATCTCTACGTGCCAGTTTTTTTGCGTCGTTTATTAAGAGCTTTATATATAAACTGGTATTCTTGTTTTTCAGTAGTTGTGATGGTTTAACCAAAACTATCGAATGCATTGATTCCTTAAAACAAGAATCCAAGGAACTTCTTCGCCTTCTGTGCGTTTGGCGTGCTTACAGTGTTTGGAGGGAACATGTTTCTGATGGTTGGGTTTTAATATTGGTCTATCATTTCCTTGAGTTTGGATACAAATACTTAATGCGTGCTAAATGTTTGCGCTTCCTCTGTATCTACTGTTAAACTTAAATAGAGATTTCTTCTAGATGAGATGCTTGTGTGGTTACCAGACAATAAATGGGATGGTGATGTTGATAAAATCATCGATGAATTTACCGATGGAAGTCATGAGAAATTGAGTCCGCCAAATAAGAGATCGCGGAATTCCAGAGAAAGAAGAGTTACGCTAACTGCTTCTTGTGCTGAAATTCACCTTGTCCCGTCGTGTACATTGGTTAGTCCACATTTTTATATCGTATTTAACTTTATTCCTCTTTGGAGCAGCAATGGCTATTTAAAAAATTTTTTGTCTTTTTCTTTCTTGAAAAAAAAACAGTTTTAGTTGGATGATGCATACAAGCTATGTACTGCGGCAGTTGGGGACCTCGTATCGTCTAACGACTTTGTTGAGTCTGCAAATGATTATTTAAAATTTGTAAAATATTATCCCAACGTCCACAAGTTTATCAGCGAGTCTCTTATTTTTAAACTCAAATCGAACGAAGCAGTTGTTCATCTGAATGAGGTTCTTATTTTTAGTTGTAAACCAGACTTTCATTGATGTATAAATTATCATACTTGCTTTTGTGTCATTGGAAACTTGGCGTTGTCGATGAATAACTTTGTTCGTTTTTTTAGCGTTTGTCTGAACTGCCGGATGGAGTGGATGATATGGCTATTAACATTCATCTTTTGTGTGCTAATACTTTGGAGAGGAACTTTGCGGACGCATATAGTGTTTTAGTCTCATTACTCCCACAAAGTTCTGATTGGGTAAATTATCTTTTTCTAACTTTTATTGGTATTAAATGTCCTTATAAAGAATTATGGGAATTATTCATGAGAAGGCTCTTTATAACTAATTTTATAGGGAGACAAATCTTCAAATTTTCTCCATTAAAGTGACATTTTTGTCACCCTTGAAAATTGTTACTCTTTTGTGTGCTCAAGGAACTTATTACAGAGCGAACGGGAAGATGTATTTGAAAACCAGGATATTAATCTTTTACATATGTCTTCGCAGGTAAGGCTGTTGTCAGCACTTATGTTGGCTGTTATAATTTATTTTTGGAATTGGATTCTTTGAATTTTTCCTAGTTTGTTTCATAAAGACAAGATATTTTGCAGCAACGATTCTGTATTATAAAAAAGGAGCTATCCGTTGATCTCATTTTTGACTATTTACATCATATACTGTACAAAGTAATATCTTCTCTGGGTATTTATTTATTTTTTTAGATTTTATGTGTATAAATGAAGCAGTTCATTGTTTCCAGTAATATTTTTTCCTGCAGTACTGCTCACCGCGGATTTTTAGCACCAGGAAATTTTCTTCTGAGCAGCGTTTATTACTTACCTCATTCTACTCACTATTAGGAAATTAAATAGTCATCTTGATAAAATTTCTTAATGAACATTCAGTGATATTAATAGCACGGGAGTAATGGAGGTTGTTAATATTAACAGTGTTGTTTGGTTAGGATTCAGTGACCAAAAAATTTTTGAAGAGTAGCTTTAGCAAACAATAATAATTGCATTTCATATGTTTTACTTGGTAACGACTGTGTTAATTTGTTTTCAGGTTTATACGTCAACAACACTGAATCATGAAAATGACGAGTTGTTAGGTTCCTTGCTTATTCTGTCGCAAATCAATTTTTATGTTCAAGGATATCGCTTCTTCAATAGAATAATGCGTCATATTGAAGCGAAAGTGAGTCAAGTTTAATAGACTTAGCGTGATTATTTTTCTTAGACCTGTTTATAGAATTGCTGCTGGGGAGCGGTTAGGATATTTATTCGCTGAGAGTTGTTATTGCCTTTTTGACAGTTCACTCGCGTGAACTCTTCTGCTTGCCGTAACAGGACCGAATTTTATAAATTGTCTCTTTTTAGGGCTCTTTAAATTACCCTGGGCTTGGTAAGTACATATCTAATATCACGATTCTTGAAGAGCTTGCTAGGATACAAGACTTCTGCTCTGAATATGTTTCAATACAAATTGCGGCACCTCAGGTTCATAGGTAGCTTTTATTCTTTCATTTTTATGTAATTTGACCTTAAAATTATATTTTAAAGAGTTTTTAAGAAGGATTGGACAGTCAACGCGGCATAGTGTTCGAGGGACGAGAGACGGACAAAAACATTGTTTGGAAGAACAAATTCGGAAAGAAGGTGAAGCCCCTCTGCAAACAGTAGTAGCTTATTTCACTGACAACCGAGACAATTTGCTGCAAATACTGAAAAAGTGACTAGTGGGGTGCGGATTTAGTGTGAATCTAATATTCTGCTTTTCTTCCTGTTGACGGACGTCACTTTTTTATTTTGTAATATGAGCCAAACCTTCCACACACCTAATATATGCATTTAATCTTTAATCCCTGCTCTTTCTGGGTCCAGTTAGATGTCTTGGAATTTTCTAGTGGTCAGAAAATGGTTAACAGGATTTAGACCTTTCAGATTAATTGTTGCCCATGTTGTCTGTGTCTTAGGTTTCATAGTTGTATAATTCCGTATAAATGAGTAGCATCGACGGGTTTGTATCTCTCAATGTTTTCCAAATTGGTACATTCAAAATTGTCAAAACTAATTATCCCACTGTGATACTTATATTTCACTGTTACAGATACGTTATACTTTATTCTATTTTGGGATTCATGAATTTTTAAGAACAATTATACAGTTTATGGACTGCAGATGACAAAAGACGATAGAGCGTTTTAGAAATTGGAGAGGATGGAAACGATTGTTTCTTGACTGATGCTATGTTACAAAACCCAATCTAACAAAAAAGGAGAGAAAAATAAAACTTTTGTTTTTATGCATTGCTCTTGAACGTTGGTGGTATGGTTTTGATTTGTTTTTTGCTTGTTTCATATTCTGGTGTCATCATTACCATTTTGAGTCCAATTGGGCTTTTCGGAGCTGGTAGGACGATACAACGGTGAACCCATAAGCTGAGAAGACAATAGAAGGGTTAAAAAAAATTTTTTATTTCACAGATAATAATACATTATCAAATTGGGATACAAATTACACCGAGAAGTAGTGACTATCAGTTCTAGAGGAGACATACAATAATAATAATAATAATAATAATAATAA
>UXUI01009451.1:4131-16543 GCA_900576705.1 Enterobius vermicularis
AGATGTTGTTAGGTGTTGCGAGTAACAGTCAAATTCTTCTTCATTCTGATGCTAACTGGTTGGTAGTACCTTGAGTTGCTTTTTGCTTCTTATTTTCAGTTTTTATTGTTTTTTAGCATTAAACCGTTGTAAAATCGACATTTGTTACTGGAAGATGTCTGCAGGCAAAATGATATTACCCTCGACCGTCCTCCAGCAATTGACAACTATAGCTTGACCATACAAGCGCTTCAAAAACCTGGTGAACTTAGGAGACCTTCAATTTTAGAATTAATGCATGGAGCAAGAGTTGCTGCTGTTGAAAAAAAGGTAATAACTCGCTGTAATGCTTTCTATTACGCTTACTAGAGAATTAAA
Source organism: Enterobius vermicularis (assembly GCA_900576705.1). Lineage (NCBI taxonomy): Eukaryota > Metazoa > Nematoda > Chromadorea > Rhabditida > Oxyuridae > Enterobius > Enterobius vermicularis. The sequence goes on from UXUI01009451.1 coordinate 4,489, forward strand.
TATCGTAAGCAAGGGTTTTAAATCAAATATCAACCTGCTGATGTTCTTTAATTTTATGTCCAACGTTGGGTTACTAACGTTTTCTTCATGTAAAAAACGGTTTTTAACATGAAAACAAAAGGTTTATAATATTAGTCAGAGTTTTAAAGAAGTACAGTATATTAATACTTCATAGAAACAGCTTGCTAAAAAGCAGTCTTTATGCTTTCTAAACCTTCAATATTGGTTTGGAGGAAGGCTCAAACCGATGCGCAGTTGTACCTTGTAGTCAAAAGTTTTGTAAGTTTCAGAGGCGCACTGGATCAAACGGTTATTTTGTAACAGGCAGTTGTTGTAGGTACTGGAAATTCTGTAATCTTTTTGCTTAGATATATCTGTACGCAAATAATGCAGCGTGCAGCAAAAATAAAAGTATGACTAAATCTGTCAAAGTTTTTTTGATTTGGAAGAAAAGACTGTAAAATTTGTTTCTCATATAGTAACAGTCTGTCTGATTGGTTTGATCTTTTAGTAACGCAATACACATCTGTATAAAGTGTCTGATGGCGAAAACTTTAGGAGCTGTTGGTAGAGTTTATTTATTGTCCTAAACAGTTATGGACAACTAAAAATTTTTTTGCTTTATTGGCAAAATTTATATTAGATTCTTAAACATATATTTTTATAGGAAGTTGACGAAACTCGGGACCAGCTGAAGATTGTTGTTGATAATGCATATGCGAGAATTCGAGCGAAGGATATGGCTGAAAAAGTTGATTTCTTCCAGGTTTGTTTGTATTAGCGTGAAAAAATTATGCTACGTCCAGTTAATTAGTTTACAAAACAAGCTATTCTTGGTTTTAGGGTGTCTTTATACCAGTTTTTACCAATATTGTTGGGTCATTGCTGTACTTGCGTAACGGTTGGGTTGCCGGACAAGCCGGAATAAGTTAGTTGTTCTGTTAGCCTCCAACTTGGGCTATAATAGAAGCAACAATTCACTGTAGTTGCTGCAGTTGTCTGAAGTCTTAATCCGTACAGTATCGTGTGACGCTTTTTCAGTTGCTGGTATGGGTACGATAGTGCTGTCCACAATAGTCATCCTGATTACCGCTGTATCATTGTGTGGTATCTGCTCAAATGGAGAAGTTAAAAAAGGTGGTCTGTATTATCTTGTCTCGAGGTTAGCTTTCAACTGTTTTAAAATAACTGGAAGCTTAGTGGTCATCAAGCTTATTAGTGGCAGAGCAGACACTCAGGTTCTAAAGTTCCTAAGGATACTAATTTGAATTTGATATTGTGCGAACAATTAATAAATGAGATGGCAAGCAGAAGTGTCTTTTCACTTTTACCGAGCATTTTGCTTTCTCATGAAGTTGGTCTGTAATCTTATTACCAGCTACTTGATGTATTATTTGTTCTGCAACCTGATGAACAATTCTAAGCTGTAAATATTTTACACCTGTAATACTTCTCAGAAATAACGTTATAACTAACCATTTAGTTTGCCAGGGATATTCCAAGGGTGGCACAGTGGAACTGGTTGTTGCCAGCTTTGGCATCATAAAGATGGCTTTATTTCAGGAGCTTGGGGCCTGAATTTGGAGGCTCTATTGGTATGATGTTTTCCATAGCAAACGCTATGATGGCATCTTTATATATTGTGTCAGTGGCAGAAACGATATCGGACCTCCTCCTGGACAACAATTACGGAGTTGTGACCGGAAGTGTAATAAACGACATTCGTCTGTTTGGAATTGGCAAGTCAAATATTTTTTAATAATTTTTTGTCTAGAAAAACATCATTTTTAAGACGTTCCTGAGGAACCTGTTGTGAAAAGCCAGTCAGTCACGGTAGCCTATGTTGTCGTATAAAAGACTCACCTGTTTTCTGTTTTCTTTAAGTTATTTTATTTCAGTATTTTAGTTTCGAAGTGCTTTTTTGCGCAGGAATAAGCAGAATAATAAATCACAGTTCTTTAGTGGTATGTTTGCTCTTAATGTTGATAACATTCGCTGGTCCAGACATCGAACAGAGCTTCACGTTATTTATGTTTTCCTTGTACTTTGTATCCTTTTTCGATTGGTGTGTGGGTTCAGTAATTCCACCCAATGAGGAACAACGTTTGAAAGGAATGACTGGATACAACTGTCAGTATGCTACTTTTTTGAGCTTCTTTAAAAAATTTGAATTACTTATTAAAAACTTGGTGGATGGTTGCGATTCACAGTTTTGTTAAGGTGATATTTAGTAAGGATAAAATATACCAACTTACCTTCAGCAGTGTTGGCAATGTCATTTTTTTGCAGTAGCAACAATAATGGAAAACCTTTTGCCAGCATGGCGTAATGAAAACTTCATATCTGTTTTCGCCGTCATATTTCCTGGAATGACAGGTCTAATGGCTGGCTCTATGGCAATGGATAAACTTCGCGTAACTGTTATTAATTGTTATTTCTTTGTTTCGCTAAAGATGGAAAGAGTTTTCAATTAAAAGTCATTGAATTTTAAGAATCCTTCACGTGACGTCCCACTGGGTATGTTCTCAGCCATTGGAGTTTGTTCGCTCTTCAATATGATAGCTGTATTCATTTCGGGAGCCACTATGCTGCGTGACGTTTCTGGCTTATCGGAACCATATTTAAGCAATATTACTGGTCAATGGGCAACTTACAACTGCAAGCTAGATGGATCTTGTAAATATGGTCTGATGAATTACTTTCAGGTGATTTTTCAGTGTAAATCACTCGCAATCCAGTTTGGATTTCTGAAGTTGAAGTGGCTTTAAAAAATACGTTTTTAATACTAATACTCAACTCAGTGTTACTATAGGTAGCTAAACTTGAAGCACTTTGGGCACCAGTTATATATGCTGGGATATTTGCTATGTCATTAAGTTCGACAATGACTAATTTGGACAACGGACCACAAATCTTCCAGGTATTTACCAGCGCTTAAATCGCTTACTTTTCTTTCACGTATTTTTGCTGCGAAAAATCCTTTATTTCAGGCAATTTGTAAAGATCAGTTATTTCCATTTGTCAAATATTTTTCGCAAGAATACGATCTTAATATACCTCAACGTGCATACATATTCTTTTCGATCTTTACTATGGGAATTGTTCTCATTGGTAAAATGCTTGGTGTTGTTCTACGTTTTTTGCATTTTCTCCACCCATTGTGAGAAAAAATAAGTTCCTTTTTTTAAAGATTCTACAAAACCATTTATAGGTGACCTTAATGTTATCGATGGCTTAGTTTCCAACTTATTCTTGGCTGTGTATGCGTCAGTTAATTTTGCTTGTTTTGATGCTTCGTTTGCTAAAACACCAGGCTAGATCTTGCGTCTTTTAACTTTTCGGTTTTCTCGCTTTAAAAACAATATTTCGCAGATTACTGATTTATAATATTCGGAGAACAGTACTATACAATCTCACTAAAAACGACTGGTACCAACAGCTTTTTTGGACGTTTGCGATGTGTAATCTGATAGATATTTAAGGTTTTCGTCCATCATTTCGTTTCTACAACATGTGGTTATCTCTCTTCGGTGCCGGCATCTGCATTTTTGTCATGTTTGTCATCTCGTGGATGATGGCTCTACTCATCTTTGTGTTCTTTTTTGTCATCTTTACGTACTTATCCAGACGTCGTGTAGGTTAGGATTTTGGACAATACGTCGCGATTCAGTTTCTACTTCTTTTGGCATAATACAAGTCTTCGTATTTTAGACGCCAATTGGGGCTCTTCGACACAGGCTAACAGTTATCGTTTTGCTTTGGCGAGCATGCTTAAGTTGTCAGATACAGAAGAGCATGTAAAGAATTACCGCCCTCAAGTTTTGTTAATGAGTGGAAATCCGGCAGCTCGCTCTTCCCTTCTCGATTTCGGTTCATCAATCACTAAAGGCGACAGTTTGCTTATTGCAGCCCATGTAGTCTTGGTAAGTTTATGCTTAGCTCTCAGCACATATTTAAAACTACTGTTGAAAGAACGACTGTCTCAGTTTCTGAATTTTTCGATTGTTACGGTTTACCCACCACTAGAAACCCCTGGTTAAGACTGTTTTTAGTACCCACCGAACGAGCAGCTCTTCAGAGTTGTAAAGCGACTCGATGTGCAAATTACTGCTTGGCTGAAAGCAAACAAGAAGAAAGCTTTTTACATGCCATTTGCCAATCAAAATATTCGTTCTGGGGCGCAACATTTGCTTCAGTTGTCAGGTCTTGGGAAACTTAAACCGAATATATTGTTGATTGGCTTTAAAAATGACTGGAACTTGTATGGTAGCGAGAAGATTCAAGAAGTTAACGATTATGTTGGTGTCATCAAGTAATTCTTAATTCTTCGGCGTATTCGGAAATATTTTTGACTTCTCCTAAATTCCCGATAAACTAGTGGTTATAAGTGCTACTTTGAGGTTTTATGAATGCTCCACATGCAGAAACCATTAACAACATGTACGTCTTCTAGAGACGCATTTGAAAACAATTTTGGAGTTGGTATATTGCGGAATGGAAATGAAGGTTTTGACTTTAGCGAGAGATTATTAGAGCTCAATGTTAACGATTTGACAGCATTCAAACATGGAAAAAAGTGAGTAATTTGTTTTTGTAATAAAGTTATAAAATATTATTTAATCTATTAGTACACGATAAGCATTGGAGGACTAATTGCATCTGTGCATTGTTTCTTCCAGTGATTTTGTTTCAATTTGTATACGTCACATGAGTTTTTTAAATATTTCCTTCTTTAAATTACCATCTTTAGAGCTTTCAAAGTTTGGTAAAATGTTCTTTTATTTAGGGTTTCTATGATGTTAGTAGATGTTTAGTGTGCTCATACTGCATTTACCTACTTGTTACAGCATAAACAATGACAGTTTTGTGACGATCAGTGAGACCTTAGTTGAAAAAATGTCATTTAGCGAATCTGCAGTGGACACATCCTCTAATGAAATAAGGGTTCCTGAAGATAACGCTCAGCAAAATAGCAACGTCATTGAAAGTAAGCTAGTTCTGTAACTGCATGAAGATTTCCTGTAGCTGTTTGTCTTATCATATAAACTTTGAGAGGATAGTGGCGCAGTTAAAATTTATTTTTAGCCGTAGTATCCTTTCAGTCACGGGCTTCATCTAAAGCTTAAGTTTTCTATGTGATGACAGGCATTCTAAGTGATAGTTCTGCAGATAGCTGGAGAACGTCATTTAAATTCTGCTTTTTCCAAGAAAATTTTTATGGAAATCATTTTAATAATCAGGCGTTTTTATTTAATTTATATTTTTATCTCCAAATTTCTAGCCGACTTGTCGAAGAAACTTGATAAGTCTCTTCCTCGTGGTCAGCAAACTTCACATTTTTTTGCTGACAGTATTGTTTTCAATGATAATCGTAATAAAGAGGGAGGCAGCAGTAAGAGAGCGTCAAAAAAGCAGGACATAAAGTTAGTTGTTTAGCGTATAGCTCTCTTTCATTTGTTTGTTTGCTTTTTTTGTTTTCGCCTATTCCTTTCGCTAGTTACTTTTTGGTATCTTAATCTTATGACTGTTCCAATTTCACACATATTCGACTATCTGGATTTTATTTGCAGTTTTATGACAGTGTCAAGTAATCAGAAGACGTTGGTCGCATGTATGAATAAGTTCAACATCAGGAAAAAAAATGCTCGAATTGACGTTTGGTGGCTCTATGACGATGGAGGTCTTACACTGCTTATCCCACATCTTTTGCGCCTCCCTAAGTCGTATTTAGAGGTATGAATAAACTCAAATCAGTGGAGAAAGTATATCTGGCAATTCATCAAATATTTACATTTTAGTACTTTGCCGGTACCTCACGTTGATGTTAGCAGTAGTCTGTATATTTGTTAAATCTTCTTTTTTAGGGTGCTCAGCTCCGAGTTTTCACATTAGCCAGATCTCATGCTCTTCAAACAGAGGAACAAAATATGGCAGCACTACTTACCAAATTTCGCATACAGTTCAATGACCTTCAAGTAGTCGCAGACATTACTCGTCGGCCACTTTTAAGAACGTAATATCTTATTCTTTGAAAGTTTACTAGTGTGAAGCTTGATTATTAGTTTTTTCAGCATCGCAGTTTATCAGGAAGTTATTGAGAAAATGCGTGCAAGTGACACAAACCAAGAGGAGGGTTTAATAACTGATAGTGATATTGTCAGCCAAATTGGTCGAATTTACAGACAACTCCGAACTAGAGAACTTCTTCTGAAGCATTCATATGATGCCGACCTTATTGTAATGTAAGTTAGACCAGATTTTTTTTCTTCCATTTATTTATTCTTACTTTTGTAATTTGGGGACAAAAGTTTTAAGGTTTTTGAAGACGTAATATCTAAAATTTAAAAGATTGAATTAAGTTTTTGTACAGGATCAGTTTTCTGTATTTGATCAAATATTTACATTTTTAGCACTTTGCCGGTACCTCACGTTGATGTTAGCAGTAGTCTGTATATGAGTTGGTTGGAAATTATGACGAAAGATATGCCACCGACTTTAATGATTCGTGGAAATCAAACTTCAGTTCTCACTTTCTATTCATAATTGTAAGACAGATTTTTGTTACTGCTTTATCTTTATTTTTATGTTTTTTCAATTGTATTTTCATCTTTTGTTGATTTCTTGTGACAGATAAGTTATAGTCTAAAGAAGGTCCGGAAACAAAGAGACTTTGACCAGGACATACTATTGTGCCTTCTTCGTGTTCCTTTCATTGAATTAGTTCTAAGTTCGTTTTTTTTGCATATTCAGTATTGTTTTAGTAGCTTTGTTGGCTTATATCTGTCAAAAACTGACTTGCTGTACAGTAAGTTGTAATCACTGTTTAGTATTCTTTTGTTCTTGTAGCCGTTAGATTGGTCTTTCCTTTTCTCAGGTCAAGCTTCTTTCAGCTTTAAATTATTGATGGTAGGACTGGTTTTCCAACAGTTGCCAGTTTCGTAAATATAGGCACTAAAAGAGAAGTCAGTGCAGTGTGCTTATTATCTGTATTTAGGTCTAAGAGCATTAATTTCGCACCGTTGACTTCGGTAGTTGTTTCTTTGTTTTTTTGATTTTTTAAAGCAGTTTATTGACTGCATGTGCCAGATCGCCATTAATGGATCGAAAAAGAAAATGGTATACACAACCCTGTTAATATAATTATAGTAATTTTGTATTAATGAGGTTAAGGTGCATATTTTTTGCTTACTGATTCTATGTATTTCTTTTATAATCTCGTAGTGTAGTGCACCTTTCTTGGTTCTTTGTTCTATAGTAGTTGTTTGTTGCATAAATAAAAGATTGGGAGATTGAGCTAGAGCGTATGATGCACAGTGGTAATCGGATGTGGTAACACATTTCCTACAGTGTGTTCAAGCAAGCAAAATTCTTCAGTTCTGACTTAGTCGTCTACTTTTCCACAAATTGAAAGACTCTTTTGTATCACTTAAATCCAGGAGTCAGCCGGTTTCTGAAAAGATGGATATTTCATTCAATTTGAGTATGGCGGCTTCGATCGATTGTCCATAGATCTGTTTACAGTATAATATAAAATTAATTCTTGTTAGGATATCATCTAATCACAGTGTACCAAGGAAGAAATTACAAGTTTGCTGTTAAGGCAATTTAATAGCAATAAGAAGTCAATTTTTTGCCAGTTTTAGTGAAGAAGTTATGTGACTGAAAACTGAACATTATTTAGACGCCATTAGTTGTCCAGGTAGTAGTGTTGAAGTATTATGTGATAAAGTTGGTTTATAGCTGGAAGTTTTAGACGACTATGATATGTCGCATTTTAAATTTATTCAATGTTCTGGAAAAAAATTTTGTATGGAGTATAAGCAGGCTTTAAGAAAAGATGACTGCAAAATAAAAATAAAAGGAAAAAAGACTTTTTTTTTGATTATTAATAATTTGAACGGATCCAGTTTTTTTTCCTTTTACATCCGATGCTTTTAAGTCATGGTAGGAGGATGGGGAGAAGAGAAAATTGGAAATTTGTTTTTTGATGTGGCTTTTGGTCTATGCAAATTTGCAAACGTTATATTCACCTTCCAAGAGAACTGGACTCACTAGTTCCGTGAAAAATATAACGTTAGTTTAATTGTTTTTGTTTCAGTCAGATTTTTGGTCAGATAAGGTTCGGAGGCTGTATAAGGAACGAGAAGTTTTTCACATAATCCAAAGATGCGCTCATATATAAACCATTAGATCGACGCATTGGAGGTGTCAAAAAAAAAAAATTCGTTCAAGCGATGAAGTGTCGACGTTTTTAATGAAATTTCTTTCGCCAGATTATCTTTCACTTTGGAACTGAAAACGGAACAATATTTAAAAGTCACCGTAGGAATCTCCGTTTTTCAGAAGCATTAGACTGGCTGAAGTCATATTACTAGCATATTCATACTCTTTGGCTAAACATCTGTTGTAAGACTAATGCGCAATCTGTTTTTTAAAGACTTTTTCTTCCTTATTAAAAGTCTTTTGAGCAATTTAAAAATTTGTATCAGTTATAAAAAAAAATGATTTCTAATATTTACCTATTCAAAGAAAGTTTTTGGTGCAAATAAAAACAAAAATTGAGCGTTTTCTAGAAAACTGTTATAAAGTAACATTTTAATTGAAGTTGGTAAACCATATTCAATGGATAACACCTTTTTTTGCGCTTCTAAATTTTTGTATTCACTTTTTTAATCGCTAGTAGGACCAACGGGTTTTAGTCGTATGATAAACGTAGCTGACTTCATTGTCGTTCGATTGCAATTTGTTAATTTGAAAATTATTTAATATTTTTTAAGAATTTTTTGAGCAATTTTGTGTTCCTTGTTTCTCCGCTGTTGAAAGTGTTCATCTGTTTCAGGTGCAGGATGATGTTCCTGTCGAAGAAGGAGGCAGAAAAAACGGTTGGGAACATAGTACCCGAAGTTGAATCTTATGAAACAGAAGCTCGACGAATTCGTCGTACAGCCTTCATCGCGGTGGCGGTCAGCACAATGACGGTACTTTGTTGTATTGTGCTCGCTCCGGTCACGTATCAACATATTCAGCGGGTTCAGAGTATTCTCAACAGTGATATGGATTTTTGTAAGGTAAATTATCTACAAGGAATATTGAACAACATTCTTAATTTCTACTTCTTCTGTCTACAACAGGTGCATTTTATCAATTAGTGTATTACAGAGCAGAAGTCGAGATTTGTGGTCAGAAGTAGTTGCTGCACAAATTTCGTACGGACACAACGAAAGAGCCAGACGTACTGCGCGAAGTGTCCGAGCTAGCAACAAAGGCAGATGGCTTTTTGGACATTACATTGCATCAAATATCGAGTATAAAAAGAATTTGAACAAATTTCTGATTTCATCGTTTTCTCTACAGTTAAATACCAGTAAAATTCACACATTCTTCTTGGACATAGCAGTCTCGGTCATTGTAAAAAACTGTAGGATTTTTTAAGGAAAGTAGGATCAGGTAGCGGTGAAACAGGATTTACAACTGCGAGCGATCGAAAAAATGCTCATGAAACTTTTTCTTCGTCAGGAATTGCCTCTGCACATTTTAAAAGTATAATTTAAACTATAAATGTACCTTGCACCAAGTTATTCGGCTTTCATCTCTTCTTTGTTCTAACATTGAAGAAACTGTCGCTTGCAAACCACTTGACGAAAATATTTTTCTGGTTTTTTTTTTTTTTTGGCAGTTTGAAAAAGAAACAAAGAGGTATGAACAGTTCTTTTATCTGTTGTATATTTAAGAATGTAGCTGTGAATATGGGCCTGCAGGACCTCCAGGATTACCAGGTGCAGATGGAAAAGATGGTACTGATGGGAAGCCTGGTTCAGATGGTGCCCCCGGCAAAGGTTCACGATTATTTTTCAACCCTGTTAAAGAGAAAATACTCGAAAATTTTTTGTGTAATCGTACATTTATATTCAGATGCTGTATCTGATTTTACATTTACGTCATGCAACCGTAAATGCCCACCTGGGCCACCTGGACCACCTGGTGCTCCTGGCGAGAAGGGTCCTAAAGGATACAATGGCGAGATTGGAGAGCCGGGAAGTCCTGGTAAACCTGGCGAAGCAGGAACGCCAGGTATTCAGGGACGACCTGGACTACCTGGAGTACCGGGTTAGTAGATGCTTATTTTGCTGACTCTTCTTTTTTTATAATATCTAAAATTGTTTTGTATTTTGACAATTCTTCGAGTTTACTCCTTTTGTTTAGACTTTCAGCGGAAAAAATCATTTCAATTTCAGGTCGCATTGGTGAAAAGGGAGAACCTGGCAAACATATAGCTGGTGTGGCTCCTCCAGGTCCACCAGGTAGACAAGGTGAGCAAGGACCACCAGGAGAGCCAGGAGAACCTGGTGAGAAAGGCAGCCCAGGTGAAGCAGGTATTCCCGGTTTACCAGGAGAAAAAGGAAATCCAGGTTTGTTATTGCTGTTATATTACTTTTTTGCAGTTTTTCGCGGCCGGAGCTTAAATACACAGTTTTACACAGTTTATTAGAGCTGTTGTTTGGCTGAGATTTTTGAAGCGTTTAAACTTTAAAGATGTTTAAGTTTATTTTGGCAATATTTTTCAATCTCTTGAGCAGTCGTTTACAACTTTTGTTATTTAACAGTTGTTCAAACAGATTTTTGTCACCAGCTTTTTGAATTTACACATATTCTGTTGTATCTGTAGAATTTTTGTGCTTCTTTATCCTTAAAAAGATACACCCGACATTATAATTTTAAATAATTTTTAAAGCAAAAGATCTTTTTTACGGGATTGTTACAGATGACTTTTTACTGTTTCAGGTACCTATGGTAAACCAGGTTTACAAGGACCACAAGGACCACCAGGTCTTAAAGGTAGCAAAGGGTCTTGTGATCACTGTCCAGTTCCAAGAACTCCTCCTGGATATTAATGCAGTTTTCATAATTGGTTTTCTTGTTAGTTGCAAAAATAGGAACAACGATGGCTGTTTAAGCACTGTTATTTGCTCTGTGTTTTAAATATTATTAGGTATTTATTGAATATTTTTACACAAATTTAATGTTCAATTAGGATTCAAATTTTTTTCTTTCATTTTTACGCTTTTGTATAACCAATAGTTACTAGATGTGGGCGTTTTAACGGGCCACATATACTTTTAACCGTTGGTCATACATTTTTAGTGTAGAAAATTTAGTTATTTTTTTAGTTGTTTTTAAATGAAGAAAAAGAATGATTGAACTTTGTAACTTTTTAAAAATTATGAAAAAAAAAAGTAAAAATAGAAAAAAAACAAAAAAAATTAGTTGTAGTTGAGAGATTATGAGTGTGACGTAAAGTAATTATACAATGATTGCTGAGGACAAAAAAAAGAAAAAAAAAAGGTAGGCAAATAACAAATTAATGGGTTGCAATAAATCTTGCTATTTTCCACCCGCAGAATCACTGGTTACTTTGGTTATGTATTCCTTGAATTCTGAAAAAAGAACACTGTATAAATGATGTACGATTAAAGTCTATGGGTAGATGACATTTGGAAAAGATGAAGTTGAAATAGGTAAAGAAGATAAAGTTGATTTTAAAATCACATAAAAGTTCTAAAAGTAATTTGTTTTTTTCCTTTTTTTTCTTAGCTATTAAACCAAAGCGGTTAACAGTTGTATGTTCTTTTAAGCTTTAAAATTGTCTAACCTTCAAAGCTTATTTTGTCATCACCATTTTTATCTGCTGATTTGATGATATTAATCAAAAATCTCAAATTTGTTCTAAATGCCGGATCCTTTTGATCGTCCTGTAAAAGAGCGGAAGGAAATGGTATAGGAATCGAATTCAAACCTTTATCTTTTGCAGCTTTTTTTTTCCGGTTCATCAAAAAAACAGTTATTCAAATTTTTTGACTGTTCTTTTTTTCCTTTTTTTTCGTGTTTCTTTCACTTTTGTCATATATCTTGATTTTTTAGAATACTGGCAAAATTTTAGCATAGATTTTCCTTTGTTCCAAATATGAATGATTGTTATCAGACAAAAAAAAATTTTCTGATCGTCATAGTACCAATTTGTTTTTGCTTGTGCAATATCCTCTTTTATTTTTTTTTT
>UXUI01009455.1:3830-14139 GCA_900576705.1 Enterobius vermicularis
AAAAAAAGGCATTTATTTCTTTCTCACAAAATCTTTGGTTTGTACCATTTTAACTTGGAAATAGAAAAAATACTAATTATAGCAACATAAGCAGAAAAAGTTCCAGACAAGTACAGCTAGGTGTAAACTAAAGTGTTTTAGATAGATTATTTCAACATTTTTTTGATCATTAGATAGGTTAAAACAATCGAGATCAGTGTTTATAACCAACAGATAATTTCAACAATTTTATGAAATGCTTAAATCAAATGCGAAAAAGAGCAAATTATTTGAGTCTGGTTCAATTAGCTTGAAAGACAGTTAAACACGTTCAATCTGAATACAACAGAACAGCATTAGATTTTGCATAAAAAGAGAAATATTATTTATTGCGATTATTATGAGACATGCCTACTTTACACAATAGTTTTTTACATAACCAGAAACAAAAAATACAATTTACTTGGTAGTAACTTTAATTCTTGTTTAACATTTACAGAAAATTTAACAGTTCTGGTCGTAAAACTGAAGAAAGCCAGCAACATTTTTTATTCTGATATTGTCGATTGTTAACCAAAATCTTTCCGATAGTCGCTAAACACAACTCATAATAAGCAAATTGATTAACTGCTCTTGTTTGAAAAAGATACCTGTGAGTAAACTAAGTTAACAAGTTTAAACTTATATATATCTCTGACCGTGTTGGGTCAATAATTTTAAATTAAATTTAGCCAAATTATATCCAAACTACAAATTATTTTCATTCTTTAAGATTTTGGAAAATACGCAAGCTTTAATAAAACAAAAAAGTTTTAAAATTTTATAGCTAGTTGTGAGCCTTGTTTGATAGAAAGGTGAATTAAATAGTGCTTTACAGTACTGTGAAAATTTTTTTATAAAAGTAAAATAATGGTCAACAGCGAGGAAACTCAAAATTTTTGTCAAATTTATGTTTTTATTATATTCACTCAACTGCAGCTGTTTCTTTCAAAAGTTCAAAATGCAGATTAATTAGTGAATTTGCTGTTAATTAGGCGAAAAGTTTTTGACATTTAAGTACTTGTCTGATAAAAAAAGAAAAGTTATAGAATATTTATTTTTGTGCTGTCACTATTTTCTTTCAGTAATGTTAAAACTATATTTTGACATCATTAGTTAATACTATTAAAATTATTTTTAAAACATTCACTGCTTAAATTTTCAGATACTTTTTAGAAAAAAAGTACTTCGTCGCTTCAACCATTTTTCGTATTTTCTACAATATTCGTAACGTCTATAAAATCACTATATATTTTAAGTGTTAATTATGGCCTCACAGCACTCAGACTGTTTGTAAAAAACGTAACCTACAATGTGAGATTTTTAGAACTAGATTAGGCAAAATTTAACTTATCAGTGACTCTAATATTTTTAAATAGTTCTTCAAGAAAAAAAATACTTGTCATTACAACCATACGGTGGATGCTGCATACGGTGGATGAGGATGCAAATAAACCAAAGTCTTCCACTTTATCACTGTAGTAAACACCATTTAAGAACAACCGTAGACAGTTTTACGTAGACCACTAAATTTCACTAAATTGTTTGTTGGTTCACCTAACAGCAATTGGAAGAACTGTAAACTCTAAAGCCTAAAGAGCTAAAGGTTCATATTAAGCAATATATAAAGTTTATTAAAGTTTAATATAAGTTTTGCTATAAAAAACTTTAAAAAATGTGATTAATCTGACGTTAGTTTAATATTCTTTAAAGTTCTTCTGAGACGAGAGCTTTGATAGAAGTATATCAAAAATAAATTAGAATCGCTATTTTCTAGAACAATTTTTTTGTAATTTCAGAAGTTTCCAATTTCACTCAATAATAAATGCTGACAGGCAAGCCGGTTGGTATTATAATCTAATTATAAACTTACCTAATCATCAAAATTTGAAGTAAGAGTGGTATACTTAAAAGATTTGAAGCTAATAGAAGAGTGTCTGCTTTTATGAAAGCAATATTATAATTCTCAATTTTTGGTTAAATAAAATGCAGATAATCTTAATTTCACAATTCAATGTTTAAAATTTTTTCAGAATTGAGAAAAACATATTTTCTTATTCAAAGTAAGCGTTAAATGAATGTATAAGCTTTGGTAACATAGTGTTCAAAGACATTATTTATTCTGGTCTGAAAACAAATCAGATAAGCTGATTAATGTATTTAAAATGCACCTTCTAGCTTCGCTACATTTTAAAAAATATGTTCCCGCAACTGACCAACGAAAGTTCTTGGGAAATAATGATCGATAACAGAATCTCAGTTAGACAGTAAATGCGCAGCAAAAATTGAATGTTTGCCTGTTTTATCTTTGATATTATTAAAAATTATTAGAAGTTGCCTTGCTCTAAACCAAGAAAAATACTTTTGCCTATTTTTTTCGGTCGTTACTTTTACAATATTCGTTATATTATCGACAAATTAAGTAAGATTATACTGTAACGATATGTTCAAGCTGCACGAAGTGGTGACGAAAAAGTGTTGCAAAACCATCATTATACTAGCAAACTTTAAAGCAACCACAGTTATAGTTTAAGAAGAGCTGTACAGAGACATACTGAAAGGTATCAAACATATGAACAAAGGAAAGCATTGTTTACTACAGCGAAAACATTCTGTTTTTTGCAAACAATTATTGGGCGGTCTATAAAAAACTGATTCTGAAAAATATATTGACAAGTTTCAGAATAATTTGTGTTCTAACAAGTCATCGCATTTTTATAATTTCGTAGAAAACTTATTACAATTTAATATTCCTTTTTCGTTACATTTTTTATTATACGATCATTAATAGCGAGTATGAGATACTGTCACCCTAGATGGCAATAAGTTTAACATTGCTTTCTAGTATGCTTTTTACTTTTTGACTTATTAGCATTCATAGATCTTGTTTTCAAAGCAAGATCATTAGATATTGTACATCAGTAAACTAATAAACGAAAAAACTAAACTTAACCGACAACATTGTCAATTTTCAGAATACTGTGACCTGAAACATAATTCTTTAAAAGCTTATTTCTATTCTTCTTGTTGATGATTCCAAATCCGGTTATATGACAGCTGCTAAAAAATTTGGCTGCAATTTCCTTCTTCAAAAACATTAATCTATTTATGCTATTAGTATTATGGCAAAGAAAAAACTAAAACTTGTAAAAAAATTGTTTTAATCACTATGGGTACCAATCAGAAACAAAGATCAAAAAAGAATTTGACCTGCGAGAAGTCTAATCTAAGGTAGTCTCCTGATATAACCATCGAAATTTTTTCTATTCATTCTTTGACTGCCGCATTATTATTTTTTTGTCTAGACATTTTTATATTTTCCAAAATTTGTAGACAGTTGAACAAAGATAAAGTAGGTAAAATAGCTTTTAAATCTGAACAGATTTTCAATGGCGCTTACAGGTCTTCCCATTTCAAAAAAGAAAAAAAAACAAAAAGAAAAAAGGCAACATGAAAAGCACAGTTAGAGTTTCAGCAGAACTCTTCAACAAGCACTTAAATTTGGTAGCTTTAAATTAAACTCGAAGTTTTTTTAGATTAATGGCTTCACCTTTTCTCTGCTTCAGTGAGCGGAGCGTTCGAATACACCTCAACTAAAGCAGAGTTGAAGCCAGCAGCTTATATAGAATTTCACACTGGTAATTGGATAATGAAGAAATGAGGCGGATGTTTATTAGCTGCTGCATATTGTCTGTTACCGGATAATAATGGGTCATTTTGACTGTTTTACCTAATGCTAGTTTTTTGCAAAAAGCTGTTTTGCAAACTTGCGTATTTGATGTATTGTGCAAAAATTTTTGAGCAATGTGACACAGGCTTGCAGTGAGATCTTTTGTATAAAAAACGTCTCAAAGCTAGGACTGCTTTAAAAAGTGCGATGACAATTCTAGATTTTTAGAGACTTTAAAGATTCTGATGGAAGGCTGCTGTTAAATGAAGTTTTAAATTTGGAGTCAAAGTTTTTAAACTTTCTGTCAAAAAACGTCAATTCCAGAAAAGAAGTATAAGGCCTGAAGTCAAGCAAGCAGTCTACACAGAAACATAGAAAAAGCGCACCAGTCTATAAAAATTAACCGATAAAGAGTTAAGGTCGAGGTGTAAAAGTAGCATAAGACAATTTTCTTTGCGAGAACAAGTTTTGTGAAATTCCAATTGAAGGTCAAAAAGACTCAGGAATTGAAGTAAAACTCAGTTAAAGATTTGTACATCATTTGCAATCTAAATCTAGAAAGCTGTAATAGCAATTTTCTTCTTACTGAGCTACGCTTTTCAGTACAACGTAACGCCCCCAGTTTATGTCGTTCATAGACGGTATGTGGGCATAGACGGTATGTATATATGTGACATAAAAATTCGATAACCTTGTTTGCTGGCTGAAATAGGCTAAATACGAAAGGCTATATTACCAATGTAGCTTTTCAGCACCAGCTCTTGACTGGAGCGCAAAACAAGCGAAAAAGAGAGCCGTAGTGAAGCTAACAAAGTGAACCAAGCATCTTCAATAAGTTTCTTCTTCCACTTATTGCTCTGCTTTCTAAAAATAAAGAAGAAGCTATCTTTGTCTTTTAAGTCAATTAACAAATTCAGCAAACACTTTTGATCTACGCTTCATTTTATGAAAGACCACCTGAAACCAGAGCGACGTCTGCTGCGATGTTTTATTGTTAAAACAACCTTATTTTTATTTTAGCTTAGAAGAACAATTCTGAAACTAAAATTTTTTTTCTTGTACTTCTGCATACAAATTCAAATGAGTTTGGGATAGTCGCTCGTCAGAAAAGTGAGGAAGTACAAATTTGTCACTGTTACTAAGAGATTGAAAATACCGTAGGTAATATGTGTGTGCAGTACTAAAAACGAAGTTTAATGACTATTAGCGTTTTTTTCAACCCATTAAGTCACCAGTCTGAAAAACTCCGAATATCGCTTCTTTATTTTTGTGCTGAAAACTTATTCTACAGTGCTTGCACTTCATAGCCATTAGGTTCTTATCATTTTTTACTTCTAATACTTAAGAAACTACGAAGCAGTAAAAATCCAAAAACCTTTAATAAGTAGAATCAAAAAGACTTAGAAGGCTAGCATCTTTTTCTTTTTTAAAGTGTAACGAACGAATTTTCAGCCAATCCAGTCGTTTGTGCCATACAGGCATCGAGATATCTTCAGTGTTTACAGGAGAAACAGAATATTATTCGACAGTGATCGCTAATATGTAAAGCTAAGGTTTCTTATGTTTGCTTTAAGTATCCTGGAAATGTACTGTTAGATTTGCTGAACAAATAAACATATTGACGTTATATACAACATTAAACAAAACGTCGGCCGATAATGTAACAGGTTACAGCGCAAACGCTTTCCTGTTTGTGATTACTGTAGTAATAAACTTTTTGCGATGAAGACCGAAGAGTGTAAAAATTGTACAATGTATGAAAAAAGAGTTTCCACAGTTTCCACAGCAGTGAAGAAGAGAGAATAGACAATTAAATAAGGTCCGACTGCCTAAACTCAGAACTACTAATATAAAATAGGTCAACGAAATAAAACAAATTGTTCTAAGGCTACTCTCCACTGATAATAAAGCAAAATAACAGCTCGACCAAAAACAGCTTATTATTGTTGAGAAATCATTCTCATCAAATGCTCAAGCTCCCAGTTGAAACTGATACGCTGTAGCGATATTCAATACCGCAAAAGACAGCCGCATTAAAAAAAGCAAAGGATAAGCCTTAGAAGCAATAAGGAAGTCATTGTTCAACCCAAACACTTGCAGTTTTTTCGCCTCACAAGTCGTTCTGTCTAATTCGACCGTCTCACAATGAAAATGTATTTGCTAACTATTAAATTAGATTTGTTGTAATTGCAAAAAATTCTTTTCTTTGCCAAACTGCCTAAAAGGCTTCTCCCAGAAAGCTCTTCAGGAAAAGGCATTTTAGATATATTTCTTAATTGAACTGAGAAATAAGGCGAAGAGCTCGCAGTTCTGTGGTATATATCGTCATAACTCATAAGGTTTATTCCAGAGCTTTGACAGCATCTACAAAACGAATTATTGACAGAATTAGCATAAACTTTTGCGCGCTTTATCAGCGCTCTAAATCATTACTAAATCCTCTCAAGACTAAAAACCTAATGTTTTAACTGTTTCTAGCATTGTCATTTTTTACAGACGTGGATGACTAGTGCTGATTGGAAATTGTCCGTTAGTCAGTTTTAAAAAATATCTTCTGGTATTCTATTCGACTTAGTTTTTTAGAAAATCAAAGATTGGAATGCACAATGTTCACGAACGAAAACTGTAGCAGAGAGAAGGCTTTTCATGTTGATAAATTTCCTTCTTGAAATCTACAAAAAACTCGTTCTATTTTATGAGAAGAACCGGCAGAAACACTCTATCCTTCGTTAAAGCTTAAAACTTTGTCCCCCATAGTTGTAATTAATGCTGTTTTTTTAAAGCACTGCTGCCATCAAGTAACGTTTTGCGCTAAATATTCGTCTGCATGCAACAACAAACAGCAAAAATCAGGACAGGCTTTGAGCTTGTAATAAATCTGCAGTGAAAAACCGCAACTTTTCTTAACTGTTTGGATTATTAAATGCACGGTACGTACTTTCTTCTCTTGAAAGGAATGATAGTGTCGCGACTACTGACCGTCTAATTAATTGGGGAGTTGATCACAACTCTTCTACAGTGTCTCTATGGGGAAGCGAACTTCTATTGAACTTCAAAGCGCAAGCAATTGTAGTCGCCGATGCTTGCAGCACTATATATTTGAGGACTGTATTTGCTTAGTGGTAACGTTTAATAGTGTTGGCCGTTTGATTTAATTCGATAATTCTTTATCTGTTGAAACCTTCAATCATAAACAACGAAGCTGTAGACGTACAGAGTATAAGAAAAAGATCACGGGACAGTTGTCCACTATTCTTACCCTAACTATGTAGAGTATATTAGTGATGTAAATTATTGATAGAAAAGCAACACTGACCAAGTACGGTCTTTAGTGCTACCCTATTACAAAGAATTATCGTACAATACAAATAAACAAACCAATAAACTTTAACTTGAAGAAAATTTATATAATGATAAATTTTAGCTAAATGAAATTAAAAAACAAATTTTAAATTGAAAATACAGGAGGAGAATTGAATAATCTTGACAATTGTTGTCACAAAGGACAATAAGAGGAAACAGATGAGAATTAAGCCGTAGAACCAATATTAATTGATATAAACTAGATGAGAACTCAGAACGCAGAACTCCGAACTCATTAAGAACTCACTCTTTCGCCGTTACCTCGCTCCTTATATACCGTCATTGCCGTAATGACCTTTCCACCACTGCCTCCAATAGCTTCCCCTCAGGGCCATGTTTGGGTCATTACAGTCTACTGCCTTGAGGCCATTTCGCGTGCCGTCGCGGCAGATAATTTGCTGAAGAAATTGCAGTCAAAAGAAATAAAAAGTAAACAATGGTTAAACATTTTCGTTCAAGCGTTATTTGTAACAGTTCTTTTTCAGATTGTTGCACGTCTATACACCATTTTCATCACTTCAAGTTTACTGTTCCGTTCTTTTTTCCTTTGGACCGTGAAGGTCACAGATATGGTAATGAAAAAATCTGTGTTTGAATATATTTTCACAGAACCCCCCGAAAATTTTGGTCAGTATTGCTGATTTAATTGACACCAAAGACCAATGAATATTTTATACCGTGGAGTGTAATCTTTTCGCTTCACATCTGCTAAACAAGTGTTTGACCAAAGCAGAATTACTAGTTGCACGAAGCCTGTAACATCCCATACAGTTCTCTGTGACCTTTTCATACGGTTTAAACGTTCCAGACGATTCATTGCTGCACCATAGAATCTTATAGTAGAGAAAAAAGTGCTTTAAGTTTTCACACATTTTGCTATTTCCCACCACCCTGGTTTTTCACTCTCTTATTAATTGTCGTAAAGTTGCAATCAAATAAAATCTGATACTTTAGCTTTATGACGCAATCGCTCAGTGTTCTCTTCCTTCACAAGAACTTTTTTCTATTTATTTTGTCACTGCTAAACTAAATCACACGCAGAACTGATAGAAACAACGTATTTTAAAATATGACTTTTCACTTCATAAATGCTGCACAAGCACCTAAGCACAAAATGACAGTTTTCTTGCAACTTCGCTTCACCGCATATGATAGTTTAAAAAACTACAGGGCGTTAATCATCTCGCGTTGATGTATCAATGTCACTAAAAACTTGATAAATACATATTTCTTTAGCACTTTGATAACAAGCCTGTTGACATCTCACGAAAAACATCAATGCTTTACAGCTCTCCCGCCAGCTCACTCACCTTGCAAGCGTACCCTGTCATAAGTTTAGCGATTTTGAAGGTACTGGCAAGGACACAAATCACACTACAACTGGTGAGTGCATCAATTGAATACGACGTGTTCTAATTAACTTTAACTAAAATTACTGTAAAGATCTGACAAGGTGAACAAAGCAGCATTGCTGTAGCAAAAAAATTCTTTTCACTGAAAACGTAATTTTTTAATTTTTTTATAATTCCTGAGCGAAGCTCAGGTGAACTAAACAGAACTTTTAAACGTATCTTTAAATACTTCAACATAACAAACGTCATAGCTTTCTTCCAGCTGCCATCGTCCTTTAATCAAGGCAGTAAGCTTTTTACAGTTAGGTGCAAGCTGGAATAAAGAAAAAAGTAAAACTTTTTTTGCGCTCAAGTTGTTTCTGAAATGCTTTTTTTAATGAAGTCCTTGCTGAACTTAAAATATTACGATTTTTGGTTCTATGCAGAATTTCACAGCCGACAGTTTGATTGAAATAGTGTTTTATGACTATTATTTTTATAGTAACCTGGATACATTGAAAAACTCCCTGACGTCAAAGTCATCCTGCTATAATGCACTCGTCGAAATTGGTTTCCGAGCGTCACAATTTGTTTGCGACAGTGATCAAGCAAATACAAGTATGGTTTCTTCTTAACAACTCGTTTGCTTTTGAATGTTGATTATTTAAAATATCACTTGATCGTGATGATCTTGAGGGTTTATTGTTGTGTATGCGTAGATGAGCTAGATACTCACCGAGTATTTGAGCGGAAATGTGGGTTTGGTGCAACTGTGACTGATTTGGCCACACTGAACGGGAAGGGCAGTAACTCGATGAGTTTATTCCATAAAAATGAAAGTAAAATAACTTCCTCTTCTGACTTCAGCGTGCTTTGCAGGTACTGTCCTTCTCGCCAGCCATCCTTATTGGTTTTAGTGTAAGTATAGTAAGGTAAATATGGTTTTTCATGAGGTAAGGCTATTAGCAGTGGCACAGTTTAATAAATTTTTAGCTTTTACTATTGCCGCGCATCTTTGTTATACTAGAACGTTCTTTTTTCGGTTGAAGCAAGGCTTGCATTTTGGCATTTAGTTGGCTTTACCTCGTAACATATTATTATAAAAGTAGAGAATTTTAGTTTGCTTTATGCGTTGCATGTAAACTGGGTACGAAAGGCGTCGTTCTAAAAGAAGAATATCATTTCTTGTAAACATTTCTATTCGTTATTGCTTCAACTTCTTCATCTTTTTTTCATCACGATACTAGTATTTAGAAAAATACTGAGAAGAGTTACTGAGTGCAGGACAAAAAAGTTTTACCAGTGATGAAATTTCTGAACCTCAGTGGTTCTAAGGAAAAAGTTAGATTAAAAGACACTCATACGCTTATTCTTTCCGCTTTTCTGCCAAAAAAATGTCAATATTTTATTGAAGAACAGGTCACTTATTTATGGAAATTTTTTTATAATCTTTACTGTTTAAGACAAGTAGGATTAGCTGGGTTATTTTAGAAGTGTTTTGATGCCTAAAATATTTGAGCAAATTCCTTAGAAGACATCTATTCTTGGTTTGCAAAAAACAGCAAGCAACCGTTCCCGCCTGTATTGCTTTTTCTATGTCTAAGGTATTTCAATTAAGCAAAAACCAAAGAAAAGCAAATAATTTAAGGCAAGTTCCGGTGAAGGAGTATCAACAGATGCAAGTGTGGTTGGAGACGAATTGACCGAAGGGCAGGGTCACACTGAGGATTTGTCAGGGAATCAAGTCAGATCTGTCAGAGGTGAGTGATAACTCTGTAGTTTGCATGCTAAGTGATATTAGGCTTAGTAGTCAGATAAGGAACATAACTGAGCAGTGCCCTGATCATCCGGTGTCCAGTGTTAATTTTTTCTAGTCGTGTTTGTTCGGAAGTGACAGAAAACCATGGCACAGGTCTTGCAGCTGGGA
>UXUI01009457.1:836-18406 GCA_900576705.1 Enterobius vermicularis
CTATTTAGCAATGTGAATGACTGTAATAATCACAGTATTTTCTGCTTAAAAACATTGAGATGGAAAGAAATTTAAACGTTTATTATGATGCAGTAAACGATGCAGTAAAAAAATGCAGAAACGCAGTAAAACCAAGCGCTGACTAAGTTATCAAAACTAAAATTGACTTCGGCATCTTTGGAACAGTTGTTCTTTTCAGCTTCAATGCCCGTGTTTTTCATCAGTTTTTGCATTTGAAATCGCTTTTGACTGGTAATCAGAAATTTCGTCAAATATGTTAAAAAGAACCCGATAGCAGATTCTAGGTGTCTCCAGCCTTCTCGGCCTGCTGTTCGGTACAATTATGAGGAACACAGCTTTTAAGATGAAATTGGAAGTGTGCCAGATGAAATCGTGCTAAAGCTACATTACCTCCACAAAATATCTACCACTTGTATGCAGCTGGCGGCATATAAGGATCAACTGGTAAAACTTGGATATAGCGCAAAGCCTATAAATGGAGGTGAAGAAATCTGAGGACACTTCTTTGTCATTCTCACCTTTGCGTGTGCTTCTCTTATTTGTTGGTGAAATGAGCACTTTTGATACCGGGACATTGGTGGTCATAACTTCCGGCTGCATGGAGAAAAAAATAAGAATTCACAGTCCACGGTTGTAACAGTTTTGGCCAATTCGAAAAAAAAAAGTCAGTTACATGTTCATCCGAATGTTTTATTTCCTGAACGACTATTGAACTGGTCAGCACTTCAAAGCATTTCAATTTTGTCAGAAAAGCGAGAAGGTTCCACTGTGATTTAGTCTTCGTCTCTTTGGTGTGATTAACCTGAAGAATTCATTGATTTCTTATAAGAAACTTTTCTAATAATACTGTAAAATTCTAAAATCTATTTCAAGGTAAGCGTTAGCTGTGGATCGTCAACACAGCGATTTCCACTGAATATACAAGTTCTCATTGCGAACCTGCGTTCTAAACAAACCGCTGTTTAGATTAAATTTTTTTAAAAAGTGATTGACTGACAGCTGAGGACGTCAAGAAAGGGATGGAGCTCATATTACAGTTGTTTCTCGGCTAAAAAATTGCCAGGTTGTAGAAAAGGAGGGTGGTTGAAGGGAAAGTTTTTTTATAATGCTAGTAGTAATGCCTTCCATGTAAAAATGAAGCTCGTTCTAGCTAAAGCATTGTGGTTTTTCGTTACAACCAGCGATTAAAAAACTTTTTGCTTGCAATAGAGATCTCGTAGGTTTCGACTACATTTAGAAAGGTGACTACCTGAGGAAGAATGTTTTAGTGCAGGCCAAAAGAAGATGATTTTCTTTGGCAGCAAGGGGAGAGCAAAGCGCGAAGGGTTGAGGTGAGGATGGAGCGTTTTCAGGAAATGTTTTAAACATATGGGGGAAAAGACTTTTAAAGTTTTGTGGATGTTGCATTTATTGTCAAAGACATATTGCACCCACATCACTGCCGAAATTTTGGTGGCGTCTCAATATAAAGCAAAACGATTTTGGGAATACAAAGGTGATAAAAGGAAAAACCTTTTCTGAGAAACTAAGTGAAATTTGAAAGGCACAGAAGGAAGGAAATGATTAAGAATGTTTTGTTGAAACTGCACAGGAACTGAGTAAGTTATGTAAAGTGTCTATTAGAATGCTACTGAAAAAACCTTTTACCAAATGCATTATTATACACAATCAAATCCAGAAACTCAAACAATGTTGTAACTGGGTCGCTCGTACAGCTATAAGAATCTCCCATAGCGGCACAGACATTTAACTGTTAAAAAACAAACTAGGTTTTTTGAACCACTTCTAAGCTTTTTTGCCAGTATCGTTCAGTTTCTACGGCAAGATTCAAGGGAAATTAGAGAAAGCGCTGTTTTTGTCTCTATCACAGTGACTCCGTTAAAAGGTAACTTTAGTGAAGTTTATCAAAATTTGTCAAAATTTTTGGAAAAATGTTCCCTTAATCTCTTTGAATTTATATCTAGTTTTCCCAAGCAGGTTTTGAAACCGTTTTGAAGACGAAAAATGTCGTAATCAGAAAGTTCAATCGCACACACTCAAGTGGAGACACAACCATTCTGAGTTGTTGCCGGGGTTTCGTAAAACTTGATCAGATTTGATTATCAAACTAAATTTTAAAAATGTAGTTTTTTTTTGGTTCCGACTCTGTACTTTGAGTTAGTAAGTGCAAAGTCCTGCATTCAGTACCTTGTTTTGATAACCGTTGCTGTGTTTATCACAGAAAAAGCTACATAATTGTTCCTCAAATTACAAAGCTCGTTATCACATCAAAAAGTATTTCAGAGATTAACCCTGCTCTTCTGCCGAGATACAAGTGACAGTTTTCCAAATTAATATTTTATTTGTTCGCTCGTCCTTATAACTAGTCTTCTCATTAAATGCTAGGTTACAGTTCAAAAATCACTCTGATCCTCTAGAAACAGTGAAATCCACTGTTTCAATGTTATTTTCAGCAAGATTAACTCGACTGAAGAATAGAGGAATCCAACAGTAAATTACCTATCAGAAATTGTACAGAACGGAGTAACCGGTCGTAGCAGAAGCAGAAAGTTGTAGAAAAATTATCAACAGTTTCCAAATTTTATTTGAAAGTTTACCATCAACTCTTTCAAAACACTTCTAAAAAAAATCATAACAAATTCTTTTTTTTTGACGCTTAAAAGGATAATACGGTGTAAATAAACATTTAATCACCAAGGCTTTCTGGAATTACTGTAACTAGTCAGTGAAAAAAAAATTTTACCTTGTTAATTCCGCAAATGTCTGATGCATAAAAGTTTACGGGCGAAGAACTAACTAGGCGTTGAAAATACAGGAAATAATTTGTGCGAAAGCTGCAAACACTGGTCAAGATTAACGCTGGTTTTTAACTTTTTGAACTTTAAAACCACATTTGGTTTTAATAGTCGATTAAAATCTTGCGCAATTAGTACAGCACTTACTGCCGTCAGAAGTAGGGGTTGAGATTTTGACCGTTGGTGGATACGTACTCAACTCATCCTTTTCTACCTAACACCGCATTTAAAAAACAAAAAACTGAACTTCTTTTCAATTTTGAAAAAAAAAAATTATCCCTAAAATATGTAAACGGAGTCTCAAACTAAAGCCACTAATGACAAAGCTGTAGCAACATTCCTGTGCATTGTACCAGACGACCACATGACCCTACGTTGGAACAGTTTAGAAGTAGTAGCAGAAAGTAAATTCGGACGCTCGCAGTGCAGTTTGCTGTCTTTAATTTAATGACGTTGGTAACAGCGCTTGAAACACGGATGTTCATTGATCTTGTGTCTCAGTTTTTCAGCTCCTTTACCTGCACTTGCCGAACTCAGATTCTGTTGTCGATATTGTCGGTGCTTAATACAAAGTACGTCCCTGAGGTGCCAGGAAAGTCAAGCCGTGTAGCGGTTCATTATCGCTTGGGTCGCGTTGGTTTTATATACCTCAGGTATTCATTCAAATGTATCTGTTAATGCAACTGTTCACTAAGGTTACAAAGATTGTTAATATTCTATTTGGCGCTTTGTTAACTTCAGTGTACGACAACATTTTAGTTAATTGGGGTGGTGGTGAAATTTAAAGCGAAGTCAAAAAACGATCTCTCGTTTTTTTTTTTTTAAACATCTCTCTGTATCTGATTAAGTTGATTTTTGTTTAAAAACTTTTTGTTGACGTATAATGGTGTTTGGCGCTGGATAATGCCATCCTCTTCTATACTTTTGTCGTAAGAAAAGTTTCTTGATAGTGGGTTTTTTTTGCGTAAAAGATTTACCTAATTCACCAAGTTTTTCTTGGCCTCAGCGATTAAATATCATACGTTTTTGGATAGCAATAATTTTTTGTTTTGCAACCAATTTATTTCATTCTTTTTAAGTTTTCTTTTCGTTCATTTGTTTACGCTTGCTATACTGGCAACTTTTCCTTCTTTTTTCCATCTTAGTGATCGGTTTTTCATCTTGTTCGCTACTTTTGTTTCTTTTCAACTTGTGTTTATTGTTTGATATGGTAACTTGCATATAGACTTGGATTTAATGGTTGCAGATGATGGACGATAAGCCACAACTAAAGGAAGTGCCGAATACCATTTATGATTCTCTGCAGAGACAGTTTTTCTATAGGGGGAAATTCCTGGGCAAAGGAGGATTTGCACGGTGTTATGAACTCGTAAACTCTGACACAAAAGAAGTTTATGCTGGGAAAGTTGTTTCTAAGTTATTACTCCAGAAAAATCATCAGAAGGAAAAGGTAAGCTTATGCATCTTCTGCCGTAGAGTAGAAAAATGTTGCATTCTTTCGTGACAACGTACAGTTTTCAACATATGGCCTGGTCGCTTCAGATGACGCAAGAGATTGAGATCCATCGTGCTCTCTCTCACCCCCACATTGTGCGCATGGATGGATTTTTTGAAGATTCCGATAACGTGTATATTTTACTGGAACTGTGTCCTAGGAGGGTAATCGCTCGTAGCTGATTGTTATCGCTCACTGAACGAGTTGTTCTTTGACGCATTTACAGTATAAATGAGAAAGCTCCAAAATTTTTAAAGTTAAAAAGTAAGTTGGTAATTGCTGTAATTTAGTCGTTAATGGAGCTATACAGAAGGCGTAAGGCAGTCACGGAGCCGGAAGCACGGTATTTCACAAGCCAGGTTTTGTATCACTTAATAAGCTTATTGTAAGATCTCTTTGAAAGCAATATTAGATTCCGAATTTCATTGTAGTGGTGCTAACCTTCTTACGTGTTTCTTTAGGTCGTATCAGCGTGCGATTATTTGCATAGTCACTGTATTATTCATAGAGATCTCAAACTCGGCAACTTATTTTTAGATGATGAGATGCAGGTGAAAGTGGGAGATTTTGGCCTTGCAACTATTGTAGACTATGTCGGGGAAAGGTAGGGTACGAAATGTCTTCCTTAATGGTATTGAATTAGTTGTCAGTATTGGAGTATACTTAAAGAAAGAAGACGTTGTGTGGGACTCCGAATTATATTGCCCCTGAAATGCTGGACAAGAAAGGGCATTCCTATGAAGTAGATATTTGGTCGCTGGGATGTATCCTTTACACCCTCTTGGTTGGAAAACCGCCTTTTGAAACAATGTCTCTGAAGGTTTGTCGCGTGAGCTCAATGATTTGTGCTCGCAGTTCTCTCTTTCTTCGATTTCGTTTTTTGTCTCTTATCTGTTGCTGTTTTTCTTAGGAAACTTATCAAAAGATAAAAAACAACGATTATGTTATTCCTAAACGAATTAGCCCAGATGCGACTCACTTGATCAGTTGTCTTCTTGCCGCTGTTCCTTCAAAAAGGCCCAATATTCAGGAGGTACGTCTCCTAATAGAAAAAAACAACTTTATTATTTGCTTTCAGCAACCTAACTTTTTAGGTCTCAAAATTCGATTTTTTTTTGAAAGGATATATGCCTACCCGGTTACCAACTTCGTGTCTGACTATGGCTCCAAATTTCACTCTAGCACAGCCGTCACAGGGTCAAAATGAAGAACGACGAGTTCTTGCAGAAATAAAGCCGCATCATCAACTAAGTTCTGAACAAAACCTTCAGGCATGCTTCTAAAATCTGTTCTTAACCTTCCGGAGTTACCTTCGTGTTTTTCTGATTCTATTCTTGTTCTATCTTACAGAATCTGATGTTGAACCCTGCTAGGCCGTTAACCTTGGTACCAGAAGCACGAGTCATGAACGTTGCAGCTAAAGGAAATAGAAGTGAAAAAATTTTGTTTGAGTTTTAAATATAAACAGTAGAAATGAGGATATTTAGCAGAAGTGTTCCAAACGATATGCACTCATAGAAATTCTCGTTATTAATTGGAAGTAAGTGGTCTGAAAACCTGAATTGTTTTGCACATGAACGCTTGGAAAAAACAGTGTGGTCGCAAATCTTTTACTTACATTTTTGAATGATTTATTTTTTTCTTTTTTCATTGTGGACATCTGTTCGCTTACGTTCAGAAGTAGTTCGAAATCACAGTGATTTACTAACTGAGTGCGAACAATTCAGGGAATCGGCATATTTGCTTTCAATGGCTTGTTAACGAACACCTATCTACTACTGTTTGCTAACAGCACTTTTGATGACTTTCCTAAATAGCATGCTTCAGTGGTCAAACATAATTAACATTGTTTTCGCTCTTTTACTCAGTAAGTTGATAGTGTTAAGCAGGTGACGCGGATCTGAATAGTGTTCCTTCCGATTGTTACTTATCGGATCTTTTCCGACAGTTGGATGAGCTTATCATTAAAAATCCCGCGGAAAAGCTTTTAATACAAGAAGGTTTTTTTTAAATCTCGTAAGATGAGTGCTTTCTTTATGATGCGAACTAATTTTTGCTGTTGATCCACAGATGAAGCAGAGGATCCGGCGTGCACTCCCGTTTTTTGGATCTCTAAGTGGGTGGATTACTCAGATAAGTATGGACTCGGTTATCAGCTTTGTGACAACTCGATCGGTGTAATTTATAACGATAATACTAAGCTGGTTCTAAATGCTGCTGGAGAGTGAGTTATTAAAATGTTGTCTTCTTAACAGATGCAGTTGTTTCTTAATAGCTTTCAATATTCTTCTCATTTAGACAGGTTCAGTACACAGAAAAAGACAACTCGGAGAAGTATTTCTTTTTATGGTCATATCCGGAAGAGCTTCATAAAAAAATAACCCTGCTAAAATATTTCCGTAACTATATGCAAGAACATCTACAAAAAACGGGTCCAAATATGGCTGCTAAAGAAGGCGATGAGCTCGCTCGTTTGCCTTGGTTGAGAACCTGGTTTCGCACTCGCTCTGCCATCGTGTTGCATATGAGCAATGGCATCTTGCAAATCAACTTTTTCCAGGTTATGGTAATTTTGAGAACTATTGGTGTCTCTGAATACTCTTGTTCTTTAGCTTCTAGTTTTCGTCTTTTTAGGACCATACGAAGCTAATAGTTTGCCCGTTAATGGGGGCTGTAACATACATCGATCAGCAACGGAGATTCCGAACTTTCAAGTTTGAATTGATAGCAAGGTTCGGGTGCTCGAAGGACGTATTGTGAGTTTGCAACTGACATTTTGCAATTCATTTGAATCTTTTTTTTTAAGTTAACTTTTTTAGCTGTCGATTGAAATACGCAAAGTCAATGGTGGAACATCTTCTTTCAAGTTCTGTCCAATCAAAGACGATCCAGTTTACAAAAGCGACTTGCTTCTGAAGTCGCTTAACTCCTACTAATTTTGTTAAGAAAAACATATGTATTTCATTTTGCTTTTATCATTACGTTTTAGGCTCAAGGATTTGTGTCTTTAATCTTCTTTTACGTCGCTCGGTATTTTTAGTTATTAGTTTAAGAACAGAAAGCAGTACGGTCACTCGTTGGTTCTTACAGAGCTCTTATTTTCTACTAAAATATTCTTAATTTAATTCATATTAATATTGTTAGTATTTACCGTTGCGTTGCTTTTCAAAGCAATTTTTCTTGTGAAAGGTCCAAACTGTTTTTGCTTTGTATGATCCTTCAATACGAGCTTCTTTCTGTTTGCTTTTTCAGGCGTAATTTCCCTTTCGTTTTTTTCTCTATCTTGTGTGAGCTACTTCCTGGTCGTTTGTTAAGTTTAGAAGTAGTCATGAAGGACCGGAAGTGCTTATGATGCTATTTAATCTCACTTTCATTATACTAGTTTACGGGTTTTTTTGC
Organism: Enterobius vermicularis; assembly: GCA_900576705.1. Classification (NCBI taxonomy): domain Eukaryota; kingdom Metazoa; phylum Nematoda; class Chromadorea; order Rhabditida; family Oxyuridae; genus Enterobius; species Enterobius vermicularis. The sequence continues at coordinate 8,547 of UXUI01009457.1, forward strand.
TATGAAGTAACGCGTACGTGGTGGTCCTTGTATTGTTCCAATCTTAATTTTTCAAATGGCAGAGTTTGAAGAATCGTAACTCAATAAGAATTGAGGTTTTTTATGTTCAAATATATGGAATTAGTTAGGCGTATTTGCACTTGGTAATCCTTCATTAGGCAACTGTTTATGGAGGTTAAATAGCCAGGAAGTATGTTATATACTTTACATTTTCCTTAAAAAGCCCTCGTTGTTTGTTGTCTTTCCGTTGTTGTTATGCACATTTGCTTATAGTGTTTTATTATTATAGTGATTATTAGTTTTTTCAGATCAGGTGATATCATTTTTAGAAGTCTCTGATTGCTGTTGAGTACAAACATTCAAGCAGCTACATTTCCATTCTGTCTTCAAAATAACTTTGTAACTTCGGAGGATTCGTCTGCACATTACATGTTCCAAACGTTGTGGCTCTTCTTTGAAATATTTTTTATATGGATTCTTATTCCTTGAATTTTTAGTAAAAAAAGGCAAGACTGAAGCTTTCTATATACTTTTATGCGCTCATTCCTAATCAGCTTTAGGAAGCTGAAGTGACTGCAGTTCAGCAGTTTTAACCGATTCTTCTATGCTTTTTGAGAATGTTTGGAGGTGTGCGTGTGGCTTTTGCTATGACAAAAATTTTGATATGTTTTTGGTCTCAGCTGAGGAATATAAAATAACCTCGTGCTTTGCTAACCTCGTGCTGGCGAAGCATGTCAGAGTTTTCGAAGGGTTGTTGCTCGAACAAATCTTAGTATCACAATTGCTTCCAGTGAGCTTTGATTGTTTGTCGCCTGTATGCAACAGTTCAGGCAATTGAATTCGAGTAGAGTAATCTGTCGGTAATATATTCTCAAATGTGTGGGTTTCGTCTGCGTTCCCAGGATTTCTTATGCAGCGAGTTGCGTTAGGTGCTGTCATTTTAAACTGTCGGCAAGCACAGTTGTTGGCAGGAGTAGAAGCACAAAAGTGCGTAAAATCTTATCAGGATATTTATGTGATCAACCAGAAAGTAGAGAGATTTGGACTCCATCTAGAGGAGAAACCCTGCTCAAATATCCTGAAACGGAGGCACCAGACCACGCAGGACGCTCTGTAGCAGGGATCGAGACGAGAGGAGAGCAGCTAAGGAACACCACCTTACCTACCCTGCTGGGGACCAGCATGGAGTGCGCTTAGTGGTTGGTTTTATAAATATGACTGTTCAACTGTTGACGGGTTTGTGAGGTGAGGAAAAATAGCGCAAAAATTGACGACAGCACTTCGTGAAGAAATGGAGAGGATGCATGTGAGCTGCTGTACGATGTCCAACCAGTGAAGAATGTGATCCAGAAATGAGTTCGTCGGCAATGTCAGGCCATATATTTCTATACGCGAGAGGACGAGGGTTGGAATTTTTGGGTGCTAGTGATTCAAGTCGGTTCACTTACCCAATGTCCAGCTCAGCAAAAACTGCTGTTCAAATGTGTGGATTGAAGGCATAAAAGCAACTTAAAGGTTGCTGAGCTATCCTTCATTCGAGGGACCTTCCAAAAATTGGACTGCGCTGAAAAGAACACCAGCAGTTTAAAAACTTTCTCAAATCCTACGCAAAGTGAGGAAGAGTTTTCATATATGGACTCTTTCTGCGCGAATGAATAAAGGAGGGGAGGTAGCAAGCTTCAGCTCCGCTCACTTTCCATGGCCGCCGCTCTGCCTTATCTCCTTTGTATCTGCGCTCCAAAAATCGACTTTTGCAGTATTCTTCTTAGCTCTTCCCTCTATTCACCAAATGGCTTTCATCAGTCTCCTCACTATCGCGGCAACCATCTGATACCCAATCAGTTGAGTAAACCGACCAATTCCACTTTTTCCCGGAACCCAGGAGAGCTCATGTAAAGCAAAACCTTGCGTTGGCTTTGCATCGGAGAAGTCAGGAGGCGTCTTTCACCATTATCAGTGGGTCTGACATACTGTATATGGCATGCAACTACTGTACCGAGAAAACGCGCTTCTGATTAGCATATCCACTCTAGCCAATCAGCGTGATGGAGCCACCAGTCTAGATGAGAGTCAATGCTTCATTGGCTCACATTTAGACTGGTGGCCCCATCACGCTGATGCTTTTATATGGCTCCAAAGGTTTCTAATTTTAGGGTCAAGATGACAAACGATAGATGTTTGGGAAATGTACGGTGCTTGCGGTTCAAAAAAATAATTGGAGATAGGTGTTCTGAAAACCTGAATTATTTTGCACATAAAAATTTGAAATAAACAGTGTGGCAACAAAAAATTTCTTTACCTTACGTTTTATGAATGATTTGTTTTCTCCTTTTCTCACAGTGGACGCCTGTTCGCTTACGTTCAGAAGAAGTTTGAAATTACCCTGATTTACTACATATGTGCAAACTTCAGGGGTTTGGCAAAGTTGTTTTCAATAGCTTGTGAACGAACACTTATCTGCTACTGTTTGCTAACAGTGCTCTTGATGACTCTCCTAAACAGCATGCTCCAATGGTCAAACATGTTTAAAATTTCTTTCGCTTTTTTGCTCTGTAAGTTGGCAGTGTTAAGCAGGTGATGCAGATCTGAATACTGTTCCTTCTGGTTGTTACTTATCGGATCTTTACCAGCAGCTGGATGAACTTATCATTAAAAATCCTGTAGAAAAGCTTCTGGTACAAGGTTTGTCTTTTTTTTGTTCTACAATTTTGCTGCTTTTTATGAGCTTTTTTTGTGTGTTCTCGTTCCAAGTGTTTGGACCACAAATGAAGCAGAAGACCTGGTGCCAGTCCCTGCCCCTGGGCTTCTAAATAGGTTGATTTTTTGGGATAGTATGCGATGATTCAGTTGGAGTTGTTCCCAACGACAAATCTGGGCTGGTTTTAAACGTCGATGCCGAGCAATTTTTTGAGCAGTTTTTAGGCACTTTGATGAGTAAACGCCCTATACGGTTGTCATTCAGAAGGATTCAGCGTACAGGGATGTTAGAAAAATACTTTGCTGCATCTTCGCATCCAGAATAGCTTCATATGGAAATAACTCTTCTGAAATATTTTCGTAACTATATGCAGGAATATTTGCAAAAAAAGCAGAGTCAGTGGGAATGCCTTTTCTTTCGCAGTCCGTCTGGTAAATACTCTAGTCGTTTTCACAAGTGTAGCTCTCGGACAATAAGGTTATTGGAACGAATTTCATGACATAGAGCATTTCGTTCTTTCTAACTGCATACTGTGAGTCTGAGGGACTAGTAAATTAGTGTCTTTTTCTTCACAGGTGGCAGAATGCAACGAATAGAACGAAAAGTCCACAATACTTTATTAATTGGCTTGGAAACACTAATTTTTGTATTAGAGCTTCGCGACTTCGACTGTTATGAAGATAAAAAAATGATAAAGCATTCTTTGCAACAGCTCAGTTATAAAAACAGTGGGTCGGTGTTTCTTCGGTACAACATTTCATAGGTCTTTGTTCCGGAAAATTACCAAAAGCACAGTTAATACTTGGAGGAGCAGTACTTGTGCGGCGCTAACATTAAGTTCAACAAAAGTTTACAACAAAACTAGTTAAAAATCCATCACAACTGATTGTAACAAAGCTAAGATTTATTCCTCTTCGTGTACTACTTTTTCAGAGTCACACGTTTCCGTTTCTTCCTCAAAAACACCATCAAACTTCCCTCTCTAATATTGTCTATATAGCCTAACTGGGAAGAAGGTAATGCTATGGAAATAAACAAAGCCCCGAGTCTGAAAAGTTCGCTTCTGCCAAAGCTAATTTGAGGTTACATCTGCTATGCTTTAAAAAGCAGAAGTCTTGACCGATTACAGCAAACATCACAGGAGGAATTACACGATAAAATTAACTAATCAGCTTATTAATTTTGCCTCATACGACCACATCTAATTAAACACTTAATTCATTCTTGGTAAAACTACCCAACCAGACTAGAACAACTACCTAATTATATCAACATCAGCGGATATAAAAGCAGTTGAAGTTTCCCCTGGTATAAAAAACTCCACAAATGCACATCAAAGGGTAAGTGGAAAAAAATGAAGAAGAAAATTGACACTGTAACTGCTAAGAAAACTCGAAATTGCAGAAAATTAAGCGAGGGCCTTGATCAAATGTAGAAGTAAATAAAAAGGACTTTTGAAAAGCATAAGCAAAAGACTACATGAATTTATATAATCATCACCGTCATCATTCGAGTCTTGCCTTCGAGAAATTAAAGTGAGTGATAAGAAAGAAGAAAAAATAAATTAAAAATAGAACTAGGTAAGACATTGATAAAAACACATAAAGTATAAGGCAACCAAACCCATTCTAAGACACCGTAGACAAGGCAACATCAAAAACTATATTACAAACTTATTACAGGGAAAATCATTCCAAAATTTTTAGCGACAAACCCCTGTTCTACAAGGAAAACAAGATCTCCAACTCATATAGAGCAACTGCTTCAAAACGCAAAATAAAGCTAAAAACTCAACAATAAACATGATTCACAATATACTCAAGGTTACATAACCTTATAAGAGATCAGTTCGCACTTAACGTAGTGCTTCTCCAGACAAGGAAGAAGACCTCATGCGATATTTTTCAAAAACAACGTTGAATTACTAAAAATTCTTGAACAAATACTCGTCAAAAACTTGAATGGCCCTTCTTGAATACTATAAATGATTATAGCAATAAATCAAAATGACTTGAAATAGATGTCTCCTTTAAAATGTCAAAAAACAGAAGCTCAGTGACTCCTGACGTAACGCTGCCGGAGGTAATAATTATAAGGGGTATAATCGGCTTTGCTCCACTCTGAGTAAAGAAGTTTGAAAAGAAAAAGATGAAAAATTACAACTAAAGCTCCAAGTAAAACCCAGAAGGCAACTGGAAGTCCTCCTAACCTGTGTCCGTGTTTGTGCAACGCAATTAACTCCTGTTCATGAGCTGGTGCCATAATGACCTAAAAAAGATACGCTGCATAACCACTAAAGATCGAAAAGATAAATTATGATAATATAATTACGAAAAGATAAATTATGATAATATAATTAATCAATGTGGGAGGAACCTCTGAAACATGAATTGTGTTGCGCAATTGTACAAGATGGCGTTTATTTTCGGATATATACAAAATTGGCGTTAAAGGTTTCGTTGCTTTTACTGGGAACACACGTCGATCGTCGCTTAACAACTCTGGTGGACTCAAACAACCAGCATCACAAGCGTACATCTAAAGAGCACGACATCCGCATCGCACAATGAGTTAAAATAGTAGCAAAATGAGTGCCAATACTACTCCAAAAATCTGATCTGCACCTGAGAGTTTGAAGAAGCAAGCATATATGGACGATTCTCACCATCCAGCTTGATAGCTAAAGAAAAACGGGCAGTGCTTGATAATGCAATCCCTTCTACAGTAATTTCACGGTGTAAATCTGGTGGCTCCAATCTGATTTCTAAGTGGTGAGATGTAAACCTAAAGAAAAACAAAAAGCGGTAGATTATCTCATTAAATTACGATGGCCTTACAGCTTTTACGTCTATGACTAACTTGCCAGCAATCAAACTCAGTACGAAAGCTTGAGCTACACCGCTTGCACCAGCGTTAACAAAATTCACACATCCATTTTGTTGCAGTGTATGAATCCAAACAGATATCACACTGACAAGATTGTCAACTGAACTAGATATTTTCCATAAAGAGGCACTAGGTACAAAGAGGGTAGAATGCCCCGAATAGCAAGCACTTTCTTGTCGTTCATACATTAGTGCGTAAGCCTCCTAAACATACTAACCTAGTCTAAATTTGTGGTTATGATAATTAACAAGCTACTCTACCAGAACTGATAGAGCTGCAGAATTAGTCTAACACATCCTAACAAAAAAAAAGCATAGCAGAGACTTTGCATACGACTTGTAACTAAAAAATAAATAAATTTTTCTCATTCAAACTACAGCCATAAAAAAAATGTAGAGCTTATCAAAATTAAATAAACCTTTTTTTTTTGAGGAGGCACTGCATGTTCAAGAAGCGGTGCTCGAACGTTCGCCAGTAAACCATACCTCAGCGCATTTATTAGCCCGGTATTAAGCACGTCAGGAGCAAGTGATTTTGAGATGTCGAAAGTTACAGTATTCAGCTGAAAAAGTCCGTATACACTACCCACGCCGATTAAAAACAAAACAATTTATTTCGCTGACCAAATAGAGCCGCGATACTCCTAATAGAGTTCATATTATTAAATAAGTTGATATTTTCTGAAAAAAAATTTTATTGCTCTTCAGCCGTGAAATATTTCAAGTTGAAGTAAATAAAATCAAGTTCCTTCAGCAGCTCAGAAGATCAAACACCACTTACTTTGCGCCAGGCGTCCTCATTCTCTCGATCGAGAATCCCAATACCAAGACTCAAAATGTCAGCAAATTCCTTCAAAAAGTAACTATACACTTTAGGAAGACTGGAAGTTGACTAACTACTCTTAGGATTACTCCTCCTCTTCTAAATTTCTTCACCCTATAATAATAAGTCACATCAAACAAACCTTAGACACTGCTCTGTTTATTCTTTTCTTCCCTTCTATAATCTCATTCGTTTTCACAACTTCATAATTAACCACACACAAAAAACGTTCACTCTCTTCGCGCTTTCTTTCAACAGTGATCTTCTTAGGAACAAATGAACAAATCCCCCCAAGTGCAAAAGCTGTATCATCAACTTCGAGAGCGCGTGAGTAGACATAAGTCTTGTCAACTCTGTAAGATCAGACACCATTTCAATAGGTAAAGGATGAAAGTAATCGAAGAAGAAAATTCACAATTGTTTAACCTTTCATCCTGATCCCACTTTACGTGAGAGTGAGTTGTCAACTTAACTTCAACTAGATCGTCCTGGAAACTGTACCATATTAAAAGAAAAATAAAAGTATTATTCAACTTTTAGAATCAGAGGTTATTATTTCAGACATACGTTTAATATCTACTGTTTAAAGATACCTGTTAGCAAAACCAAGAGTGGGTTATTGGAAAAGACGACAATAATAAAAACAGTAAAACATACCGTAGGATTCGTGATTACAATATCTTGAACAATAACGTGTGGCCGAGTACGGTGAGCATAAAAACTTCTCGTAACACAAACACACTCGTCACCCTGAAGCAAACAGCCAAATGTGGCCTTACCACCACTATTCTAAACCTAAAGCCTACCTTAGAAAAGCACTGCATCATCTTTGCGACCCCAGTACGATAATCAACCACAGTAGCTTTTGCTTCTAAAGAAGCTCCCACAACTTCTGCGTCCACAAGAGGGAAGAAAGCAATTTTTTGCGACAGTGTGTCCTTAGATTTGGCCAACATCCTTAACTCGCCGTCACCTCCAAGTCCAACAAAACTATAAAAAAATGCTACTATAAAGTGCCAGCACAAAAATATTCATCAGCTCTTTGCTCTTTTTATATTCCATTTGTTTGTTTGTTTGTTTGTTTGTTTTATTTGCAGTTACGAAGCAGTGTAAAAACAAAATTAGAGAAAATAAATCTTGAAAATATGGGTTAGTCAATTACTTAAGAAAATTCTTATTCATCTAAATAAGTCTTAAATCGTTATCACTAGCAAATTTAATACCCATTCCCAACGAAAACAGGCAGGTGTGGTGAAGTTGACGCAAGTGCACTTTCCTCAAGTTCTTTCCACTCTCGCGTTCGCTCCAAAATACAAGGATTTGTAACCGATGAATTTTCAGACGAAAAGATAGAAGAGATAAGAAAATATAGAGCAACTAAGCTGCATAGAACAATTACTAGTACCCTCCTCGGTAAAGTTAGTTGTCGTAACCGTTTTCGGACATCTTCCAGGCCTCCCCAATGTCGACGAAACATAGAAGACACTGACTGTCCCAAACTCTGTTTGACCTTTACTTTCATGAAACACGTAGGAAGTGTAAAATTACTTTCACAAAATTGATCTGTTATAAATTTCCGAAACATTCAAACACATATTTTTTTTTTCTCCTCATTTAGCTCTTAAAAAAAGCATGAAAAACTATTCGGAAAAACAGTTCGATAGCCATAGTTACCAATAACTTCAGTGTCAGAAACCAAAAAATCGAAAGGAAAAGATATTTCAGTTATAGTAAAACATTTGTTTTTGCGATAACATTCCTAACCAAAAATTATTAACAGTATATTTCAAATCAAAGATAATTTCGTTACATGAAAAACCAACGTGTATATAATGCATATTAGCCTCGCTTTATACGTGCTAAAAATGTTTATGGCTTCGCCAATATTGACAAAAAAAAAAAAGTATCTTTAAAAAATCAAAATAGATATTAACCTCCATTTCTGGTGTCCAATCAAACCCTACCGGGCTATGCCACCACCTTTATTTGCAGTTATTTGTGGAAAACGAAAAACGTTTTGCGAGGTTTTTTTCCGTCGTTCAATCTCCAAAGATGTTTAGGCACCATTCCACTAAAGGCAATGTGAAAAATGATGAGTGGATTATGAAATTTTCGCTCTCGACTTAACTGTAAACTTTCAAAAAATTTCATTCTTGGAAATGAAAAAGACAAAAATAGTAAAAAACTATCTAACCAACAATACTTCCCAACATGTAACAAATTATTGGCTAATAAGTTTCTAGATAATTTTAAACAAATACCTAGCACTGAGGAGATTGGATGAAAAAACGAAAGAACAAAAAAACTTGCTGCATAAAGATGTGATTTCTGAATTTGTTCATCAAAAATAATAGATACTGTGCATTAATTCTTAACAGCAGAAAAAGAAAAAAAAAAAAGAAGATAGAAAGGAATGTTGATACATATTATATGTGATATCGGCACTGTCCGTATTTTTCAGTACTCGCTGTTTCAGTAAAATATTTTTATTATTTTTAAAATGAATGAGTAACATCTGAAAAATTCAAATTGAAAAGTTGCCAATAACTGTCATTTTGCCAATGTAAAAAAAAAGTTTTGAGAGTCAGTGATATACGATTTGTCTTTGGTAAACAATAAAGCTTTTAATTATAAACAACACAACTCTGTCGGAAAGATGATATTTTGTTACAAAATGTACGTATACAAATAGTTGTCGTGTTGTTGCTGTTATTGACGAATAAAAATGGACTGTGTTATGTATGCTGTGTTATCAAAAATCTATCCATCAGTGTTGTTGTTGATGTTGTTGTTCAGTTATCAAAAGTAATTATACATGCCATCGTTTTCGCCAAACCAACATTTTTCATCGAAGAAAATGATGACGAACATAAGCTGCATCATACAACTGTCATTCCCTTATGTTATTACAAAAATCTGTTGTCACCACCATCACTGTTTGGAAGTGAGAAAAAAAAAAAAAAAATGAAGAGATGAATAAACAGTAACAATAAACTTATCCTTATTATGAGCATAAACTGAATGACAACGAAACAGAAACCACAGAATAATTCATAACTTTGGTTGAAAAAAAAAAAACCAAGGAAGGGTAAAAAAAGAAAAAAATTCTTTAAACTTTAATTTTTAATCAATTTATAATTTTTATAAGCTAAAAAAAAACCTTTTTCTGCTCTTTTTTATCTTCTTTTTTTTTTTTTTCTTCTTGAAATCTGAACATTTAAAGGCAGACAAATAGAAAGGAAAAAATTTTTTGAAATGTCAAAACTGTTGTCTGAATAGAAAAGTTTTAGGTGGTGGTAGTAGTGCGACGATGATGGCGATAATAGCGATGCCGATGATGCGGGTGCGGGTAAGAAGAAGGAATGGCCAACGACCTTGGCTTTTAAGTTTGGGGACTGTCATCTCTTCGTCTCTTTCAGTGTCTCTCTCAGTGGCAGGAAAAAAAAAAAAAAAA
>UXUI01009460.1:0-12413 GCA_900576705.1 Enterobius vermicularis
TATATATATATATATATATAGGCTTTACCACAACTTAGATATTCACAAAAAAACCACTTCGGTTTCACTTTTGTATTTATGGGAAACTGTTTTAAGAATAACATTGACAGCAGTACGGAGTCGTTGAGAGAATATGATGAGAAAGGCGAGGAAGTGTTGGATAAAAATGATAAATCGCGATCAGAATTTCAGGTGGGGAAACTTAAGTTTGGTAACGAAACTTCCCTTGTTGTTAAGAAGTGAACAATTCATATTTTATTTTCTTCTGACTTTCTCCCCCAATTTTCTTGCTTCTTGCAATCATTTTTCAGTTAACCGTTAAAAACAAATTTTTTTTCTTTGTGTGCTTTTAGTGACAGAACCAACAATCAGTGCAAATTCAGAAGGAAAAGAGATTTGGAAAAGTTAGGTGTTGTAATTACTGTTGAATGAAGAAAACAATCGGTAACGACTCAGGTGTGTATTACTGAGTTGTAAGAAGTGCTGTAAAGAACAATGAGGGAAATCAACAATAATTTTCTGTATTTACATTTTAGCTAAAATTTTTCAACTTCTTTACGTACTTTCATTCTCATCACAATAAAAAAGCAAAAATCCAAAATAAAAATCAGGAATAAAAGAAGGAATCAAACAAAGTACTTTGTAAACGCGTCGGACAAAACAGACAAACAGTAACACACAATCAAAAACACCACAGACGTACGACGGCACAGACACACCCAACAAAGACACATTAAAAAACAAATATAAAAAAATACAAAAAAAAAAAACAAGGTAAGAAATTCACATATACACTTGCAGCAGATAGCACATTTACAGTAACAGAAACAAAAAAAAAACTATTATTCTAAGCGAATAGCTTGCAAAAGGAAAATAGGAGTTGTTAGCAAAAAATGCACTTGTAACGAAAGAAAAATGAAATAAAGCAATACTGTGATAACAACTGTAATAACCGAAAACAGGACAAAATATAACGGAATATCAAAAGATCGGCAAACTCTCAAACAACAGTTGCAACAATAAAGACCTCATTAAAGATCACCATCTGATTATTTTTGCAATCAGCACCCTTCAGTAAGAAGAAGATATAAGCAAAAACAGATGGAAATAACATAATCTAAAAGGGTAGCATCTATACTTTGGTGATCAACCAAGTTCCTCCAGCAAATGGCAGTAATGTCGCCGATACACGAGTGTCCTCTTTTATTCGAAGATTCATATTCTGAACGGCTTTACTCTCTTGAGTCACATAGTCCGGTCCGGATAACACAGCACCGCCGTTAAGTGCCTACAAAAAAAAACATCAACAGCATCAACAACTGCAATGCTGAATCAGCTACAATTCCCAGTACAAATTTTATTGTTGTAACGTTCTAATAAAAAGAAAAAATTTTCTGCTTGGGTACTACAGCGACTGATAACTGCATTTTTTTTTCCTAAATCGAAGACAAAAGCAGATTTAATAAACTGCGAAAAAATCTGCCATAAATTTTGCATAATTTTTTCACAAAATCTCTCAAATCTATTCAAACCTGTTGAGTTCACAGGAAAAAAAAATTAAGGTTCTTTTCTTCTCAAACAATGAAGCCTGGAACTTTACAGAAAAATTGATCATTAATTACTGTACTATAACATTCAACCACTCTTTTCAGATAAGAACATGTCATTAAAAGAAGTTCCTTGATAACCATAAAAAGATATTTGTGTAATAAATAATTAAATCCAATATTACATCTGTTATCAAAAGGATACCACCGGTCCTCAGCAGTCGTACAGCATGCTCGTAATCATCCAGATAATTTACTTGTCGGTAGTCATCCTGGAAATTCCTTAGATCACTAGAATCGAATAAGGGCCAAACTATTTCAATAAAACCTTCTTTTGAAAAAAACCTTGCAATCCTCATCTCATTCCACTACGCTTCGACAGCAAACTACAAAAAAATACTTACAAGTATAACAAAATCGAATGTGCCAATTTCGGTGGTTGCAATCCGCTGTAAAGCCTTGTCAACATTTTCCAGTGATCGAACTTGGATCCGATTCATCAAGTGCAACTGCAAAAAAAAAAAATCAAGCATTTGCTTCATTGCCGGATTCTTCTTTGAGTCCCACCAGTTCATTCTAATAGCTGTTACTCATAATGTCTTACTTTTCTGTGTTAAGTATTATGATGAAAAAAGTGATTTGGATGTCCCCAGCGTAAACGCTGATTTTTTCGACTGATGCAACGCATTTTTGAACAAGGCCGAGAAGTACGCGCTCAGTAACTTGAAACGATTGACGGAAACTTCACCTCAGTTACTGATTCGGAAGTCCCAGCAGATTCTTCCAGCAAAACCAATTGCGGACATAGTTTGCAAGCTGTTTGATTTGCAACGATGCCCTCCTAGGCATTTTAAGCGAATGACGAATAAACTAAGGTTAAATGGTTTTGCTTTAGCGAGATGATACCCATTTACTGTTAACTGCCTCTTTGAAGAAGCTCCCTCACTAAAATGCCTTTAGAAGCTTTTACAAGCCTTTGCGCAAAATTCGCATTACTTTAGTCCATCCGAGTGGCAGAAGACACAAGAGTTTGCATTAGTTTAAACAAAGCTACTAGTAAAGCACACCAAAAACTAGAAAAAAATTAAAAATTAAATTAAAATTTTGATGGTGAGGTAAAATAAAATACGACCAGTGAACAGAAAACGAATTTTGACAGCCAATATTGTTTCGCCCACTAAAAACGATTTGGATTGTTCACTTAAACAATAAAAAGTTTAGTTTTACAGACTGGACCAACCAATCAGTGCGGCTTCGTTCTATACTCGCCAATAAGTACCTTATTAGCATTATTAGCTAGAGAAACAGCATTCAACAGACATCTTCCAATTTTACAGAAATATTATTACGAGAAGGCGTATGACATATCGTACAGAAAAGCATTCACCGCTGTGTTCAAATTAAAAACTAGCTATAGGAACGAGATACCATAAAAAGTTTACGTCTCGCTGTATAAAAGTTTTGTTAGCATATAAATATACTTGCAAAACACATATACGTATGCCTCAATTTTGTACGCTGATTTTTTGTTCTAGTTTATTACATATCATAAACGCCTAGATTATATAAAATACCTTTATTGATGTGTCTAGAAGCTTATTTCTTTGATTATATGAAATATCATTATTGATGTGTCTAGAAGCTTACTTCTTTTGTCTTCAGTTACACTTACTAAAACTGATGCAGTTTTAATTTATGCAAATTTCTTAACTACTAATTAAGCATTTAATTCTATTTTAAGATTTATAAAAAAAAGTCAGTAATTAGGCTTCTAGCAAAATAAAAATATTTGTCTCTCAATAAATAGAATGCACTTATCTGACGCTCACCCCTTCAAATGCTTATCTAAGAACAGCATCTGTTCTTCCTAAAATGATCAAAAAATATTCCTAGTTTTTGCACATTTCCATAACAAATTAAGGAAAACCATCCGATTTCAGACGAAAATGACGAAAAAAATGGCAAATTTTTTTGACTAATAAAGATGTTACGAAAATTGCTAAAAAAAACACGAATATAAAACAAGACATTATATTATCATTACGTGCTGTTTGAATTAAAAATCCTACGGTATGAGAAAAGCGATAAATTGTATCCTTTTCGTCATAAAACATTATTTTTTTCTGATGATTTAAGTAGTCATTTTTCATAATGCCTGGCATTCTAATTTTGAACTTAAGACAAAAGACGAGACACTGTAAAAGGATAAAAAACAGAACAAATTGCAGAGTTCTTTTCGCAAAGAAAAAAACAAATTTTGAGCATTTCTATTACTTCCTATTTATTGTTTATTTCAGAACCTTTTAGTGAGGAAAAAAAAGCAGCTTTTCCCGGTAACATTTATCAACTCTGTTTTATTGGTCCAGTATAACTTTTAATACTGTTCACTTGTTGATTTTATGCTTATCATTGGCTGTAAAAAAGAGGGAGAGGCAAAAAGAGGGTTCATCTGGAAGGTATTTCTAGCCCTAAAAATGTGTTTGTTTGTTTTCGTTGTTGTAACTGTGTAAAACCAAAAAGCAAAAAAAAAAAGTCGGACAAAAAACGTTTTAAACGCAATAAGATGGGAGAAAAGAATTAAAATCTTCATCGCTATGTCAAACATGGATTAATGTATGAGAAATAAAAGGAAAAGAACTTCAAATGCCTTGAAAAATTAAGTTACACTTACCCTCGAAACCCATTAGGTATTACCTAATATTTGTCACTTGATTATTAACAGAACATTAACTATTTAAACGATTTTCTGCAATTTTTTCACCACAGTAATGTTACAGTGAAAAGCCATAGAAAGACAAATATACAACCCTACTTGACCGGCTGATAGTCAACTTCAACACTCAGAAATTCCAAAAAAAATACTTCTTTTAATCATAAATTTAACTAACCTTATTGGCATGCTTCATGCCAATTTTCTCCCAATAAACGATAAATTCTGGATACTCTAAGCCAATTACAATTCCCCTGGAATCTGTAAGAGCAGCTACAGCAAGTACCGAAAGGCCAGAAAATATCCCGACCACCAGCGATCGATTTGGCCGCTGAATTCGCATTAAAGTTTGTGCAAGCTGCACAGTTTCCGGCGAAATCGATGCTTTCCATGACAACGGTGGTGGAAGAACTGTCCCCTGGGTTTCCTGTACAAACGTTTAGTGTCAAAAATCAGAGATATCAAAATTGCAAAATGCGCAGAAATTAAATGCAAACCCGTAATACAGCTAGTAACGACTCTTCAAGCATCGTTGAACGGCTGTATGCATATTGGAAAATTTGATCTGATGTCTCAAAACTACGAAGTCGAAGCGAACATGGCCTGCCAGGTTCTAAAAGTAATCTTGGGATTGTGATTGTTTATAATGAGCGTATAGCACTATTTTTCTTCCTTATGATTTGGTATTTAATGGAACACCATGCTGATGATGCTTGAACTGTACAAAAAGCTTACTGCAAGGTTCACATGTGTTCGATGGACCATATTTTTTATGCGCTTTCTTTGGCGTATATTTGCTCTTTATATTCGATGGAAACACTACAGGTGGTCGTACTGAAACTCCTCTGGTAGTTGGAAGTTGCGTGGGCAACGTATATTTCGGCGTATTACTCGTGCCCATAGTTGTAGTTGTTGTCGGTGACGTCACTGTCTTTGTTGTTGTGGTCGTCGTTGAAGTCGAAGCCGCTGATCCTCGTTCGGCAATTGCTCTGCTGGTGGTAGATGTTGCAGAAGACGATGTTGCCTTGCCAGTAGATGATGATGTTGTTGCCGCAGCCGTTGTTTTTGTTAGTTTCGCTGCTGTTGTTTGTGTTGTTAGAGTTTCGGTTTCACTTGTTGAACCTATTGTAGTTCCCGTCGACGTGGTTTTAGATTTTTTGGATGTTTTTGTTCCTGTTGTAGACGACGTAATTTTCGTATTTTGTCTACTTTCGGTATTTCTTGTTGCTGTCGATGGCGTCGGGGTCGCTGAGGTCTTCGTAGCAGTTCCAGAAGTCGCTTTTATTGAACCTAAAATCATTTCATGTCGAAGTGAAGGATACAGTATATAGATGCCGCTCTATGTTCCGTGAAACTCGCCATCTATACTTTTCCGTAACAGTAACATAACAGTAATCTATTACCGATGACTCTTAACGGCTTCTTCACGTATTACAAACTTCTAAATATTCCAACCCCCTTATGAACGGCACATTGTTACTGTGTTCCGTTAATTTAGTTTTTATAAACAAATACCATAGAAGAGATAAGATTTAGTGACTGTGTTTGTTAATAGTAAAATTCAAAAACTTTGATGAATTAAGGCGAAGGACTGAAAATCTGTTAGCGCTATCATTAAGGGTGAACACCTCTACGCATATAAAGATCAAACATAAATGAGGAATAAGACTGCACTTGAAGTTGAAGTTAACATTGTCATATTTCGGATCCATGGCGGGAGCGTAGTGGACTTAAACTTTGTTTTTTTTGGTGTTGGTTCCACCGTTTGCGTAGTAGTCGAAGTTTCCTCTAGTTTTGTAGAGCCAACTCCGAGAAGGGCCTTCGTAAGGTTTTGGATATAGGGTTTCGCTGCTGTAAAATATAATTAAGCAAAATTAATTCTTAACTTAATTAACTGAATTCTTGAAAATTAACCTAAATCGAAGACCTGGAATACAAGGTTACCTTTAAACTGACCTATGCTCATATATTCTAGTGGACTCATCGTTGGCGGAGGCAGATCGGTGTATGTGGGGTTAAATGACTCATACTTTTTTAGTGTCTGGATTACCGTCCCTAGGTTGGCCTAAAATTAGCACTACAGAATCTAATACAAAAAAACTTCAAATAACAATAGGTGTAGAAACAAAAATTTTTTTGAAAAAAATTATTAAAACAGGTATGGTTTTGGTTAAATATGGCTCTTCTTTCTGATGTGTCAACGTTGACGGTTTTGAAGTTCTTTTCCGTCAAAACGGCCCCATCTAATTTGTGAGTAAATAGACAATGACCGTAAGACGATGTCTTATTGTAGTTTTAACTTTGGATTGCACAGGCGTAACCCTTGCAAGATTATCTGTCATCCCTCATTTAAATTTTTCAGACCACTCTACTATGTTTTTTCCTTGTAGGAGAAAATAGCTGGTTGTAGTGGCCAAAGCCAGTGGATTCTAAAGTTCTTTTTAATCGCTGTGATTACATATGTCGAACAGTACAGTACGTAAGGTATTAGGGTAAAAGAGAAGACTAGAGCTCAATGAGGATTTACAATAATTATGCTGTTTACTTCTGTTAATCACTACTGACACCAAAGTGGTCAGTGTAGTGGTCCAAGAAATCCCAACAGAGGTTCTAACAGTGCTGGGGTATTAAACAATGGCATCATCAATAAATAACCAGTACTGTTAATTAATGAGAATAGCTTAACAAAAAAAAAATTATTGAGAAACTTGAAAACTGCACTACTTTTTTTAAGCAAACAAAATATCAGAACAACAGCTTTAGCCTTTTGTGACGGACACTGACTAAAATTCCAAATTTCTTCTTCAGTTTATGAATAACTAAATTTATTTGATATCAATAGTTGATGTCATGAATTGTTGGGCAGAAAAGAGCCTATCCAAAACCGATTTATTTGCTGACTGCCAATTTTAGCAAAAAAAATTTTAAGTTTAAAAGAACCAAGAATTAAGCTGTGAAGAATCGATAATAACAACGAGGAAGTAAATCAAATTTCAATTAAATCAACAAGTTAAGCATCTTTCAAATGCAGCGTATTGAACTATAAATTTAGTCTCACAATTACCTGCAACAATAAGTTAACATATTAGTTGATATACTTTAAGGTTGTGCTTAGTCGGAACAGCAGTCGTTATTGTATAGGCAATTTTGGTAACTTAAGCAAATATTTAATGAGCAGCAGAAAGAAGCTCTTGACTGCTGTATTCAGCGAAACCAACACTCCGTTCAAAAAATATAGCTCCGCGGAATAACAAAAGACTAATCGAAATTTCCAAGTTCATCTGCTAGTTATTATCGGCAAAGGAACGAATTTCTGCCGATATTACTGCAGGTAACCATTTGTTTATAAACTCGAGGAAAAACAATGATTTCGATGCAAGCTACAGTTCAATCTAATCAACAACACCATCCCCCTAGCTTCCAAAGAGAAACGTAAATTTGAGACACCATAACACTTCCACTCGAACAGGAAGAAAAAAGTTCCTTTGTCACCTAACTTAAAGATCTGTAAGCAAATAATGAAAACAAAAATTGTATTCAGAGATGAAGTCTTTTAATTCTAAAGTTTAATAGTCTGTCGGTAAAGAGCAAAATAATGTTTATATGTGTATTCAACGGTCACCAGTTGATTAAAAAAATATTATAATAGCTAAATGATAATATGAAATGCTTACAAATGGCATCCATAGTTGTCCGGCAACAAAACTGCAACTGATACCGACAATTACAGAAATTAAAAAGAGATGATGGAGCACTGCTGCTGGTTGCATAATGGGTTAAAGCAACAACTGAGCTAAACAATTTCCTTTATAAATTCTGTTCAGTTTAGCTTAGTTGCCAACCAGACCAAATGCCCCAGATGTTTGGGGCTTCGGCCGTCAACGAGAACAAATAAAACTGCGTAAAAAATTTTTTGGCCAATATATTTTTTTTCCCGAATATGTTAATCACGAATAATTAACTTCCTTCATGTCAAAGCCATAAAAAAAAGAAAAAAAAAGAGAAGAAAGAACCGAAAGAAAAAAAAGAAGAATTCTTTTCATCCTTCTGTCTTTGACAAATCCATTTTTGTGACAGCTATACTGAGCTCAAATTCAAACTCTTTATGTCAACAAATTTCCAGCCAAAAAAAAAAGACAACGATATAATCTTTGTTAATAAGGAAACAAACAAACGTAAGCCAAATCCACTAAACATCCTAGCTGAAAATAATAAGTGATTACTGAACGATAATCTTGTTAAAATTCACACAATTAATACATCAATAACAGATTAATAAACATAAAAAAATTCTTTTTCGATTTAATTATTATAATTTTTAGTTGATAAACTGGCAATAAATTCTGCATCAAATACTGCCACCACAACACTCACTGTATTCCTAAAAGATAGAAGACAAATGATGGAATTTAGTTGGTATTTTAATCATTGTTACTTCAGAAAATTGTTACCTTACCATATTGGTACTGCTGCAGCGTACAACGATTAAGCAACTGCAGACTTATAGTTGATGGAAGCGTCTGGAAAATCTCAACAGCTTTCTGCTCTTTATGGCATTATTAAATTTATGCTTACAACAGCTCATCTGAATTCTATGGCTAAACTGCAGCAGCATCTTGATTTATTCTGAGATGGTTTCATGAGGCAAAAAAAATCTTGTTACAAAGGCCTTTCCGCTTTTGCTTTTTTATGACAACAGCGATAACGTTACCAAAAAAACACTTACCGACATTTGTTTTTAAGCGCAATTAATCATCTTGTCTTCCTCTAAAGATGCTAAATAATCAAATCAAAAAAAATAATAATGTATCGTTTTTTTACAGTATGTAGAAAAAGAAGGCAGAAGAAAGCAAATTTTTGATTTCTTAGATCCTTGAAATTATTAAACAATAAAACTATAGCGTTTATAAAAATCGACAAAAAACCAAAATGTTTTCATCAAAATTCACATAACAGAACAAACAAACAAGGAATAAAACTATACTTTCGAATCTTAAAAAGTTAGAAGTTTAAAGAAATCCTATAGCAAAAATTTGAACAAAAAGTTGAATTTCGCTCAGTTAAACGAACAGTTCTAGCTAGAAATTTAATAAATAGACGGCCACATTAATCTATGAATCCTAAGCACTAGTCGACTTCATCCAGCAATCAAAAAATTTGCCTATTTCAACAGTGATGACAGTTCATTATGGCAGCACGGAAAGAAAGCAACCGAAAGCCAAAAATGAAAACCGAATTGTCAGAAAAGACAAATTCCGGTTGCCACAATACGTTTACATAAGAAAAATATAATTCAACCCAAGTTCTATTTCAAAATACCAAATAGAAAACAACTTCTTTTCCTTTGGTACAAAGCCCTTAATAAATTTTACATTGTTACAAAGGTTAAACGAGTGAAAGCAACAAACGTGTGACCACAGTTTATTTCAGGATAAAGGGACGTAGAACTGCCAATTTCGTTCTCAAGAATGTTTATGAATTAATTCTCTGCAGAACTGAACCAAAATACTTCATCTACAAAGCGGCCTAGGTCTTTCACCTCACATTCCAGTACGGTAGAGTTAGCATAGTAGCAAACCCACATGTTTCTGAACCAGTTGGTTATAGTGAGCAAAATGGCAGTAATTCAGTACAGCAGGTACTAGTGCACCAAAAAAATAAACTAAATTGTAAACTAGAAGCCTCAGTACATTTAATAACTCACAAATTCAACAAAAATGTTATTATGCTAATTGAAGGCTCTTCAAGTCGGTGTTCAATCTCTTCTTGGCTGCCAAGAAAAATGCATTAAATTTTTTTTTTATTGCTAACAACTTCTAAGGAAGCATCAGCGGCTACCAAAAGCGAACGAAGAGAGGTTCAGTATTAAATGTCACAGAATTTTGAGAAAATATGGCATGCTGTTGGCGTTAAAAGAATAAAGACTGCTTCTTCAAACTACTTAAAAAAATTGTGGAGCAGTATTTCAGGCAAGTTAAATAAGCGGCATATCTTTACAAAGAGAATTTAACAAAACTGGCTTCTCTTGATCTGTTTGGGAACCAACATTTCTGTTTTAGGGCAACTAACTACGCCCTCTTTTCTACAAACGCATCCGCCAAGCAATACTAATAAAGTCCGCATTAGTAGCAGTGTAAAAACTGCAATTAGGAACCGGAGTTCTACTTATTTCTGGTGTCTTTTACTGGCTGTACAGTGACTTTATTCCTTGTTACCGCTGCTGATATTAATTTTGAAAACTGTTTCAATGGCTATTTACAAAAAGTTACCTAACATTACTACAGTGCTTTCTTTAAGACTTAGTTTGCCTAGCAGACTCATCTAGGCTAACTAATTTAAACAATTTAAAGTTAAAAATTTAAAGTTAAGGTCACTTCATTATTTTTGTTTAAGTAACTTACGTTGACTGTAGCGCAGCGATTAAATTTTATTGTTCTTTAGGTATTCTGCTTGGCTACTGAAATTAATCCAAAGTTTACTGCTAAAAATTCCAATAACCAATAATATCTTTGCCGTTTACAGCAAAAAAAATTGTTTTTCTCCAAGAGGTTATTCAAGAGCGATACGCAGCAATGGCTCAAAAAATATCCAAAGGCTGCTTTTTATCGGTGGCTTTGATGCTTGAAAAAAAAAAAAAACGAGCAGTTGATTCCTGATCTTTATGCGGAATATAATTATTTTAGTCTAAGTGTGGAAAAAATGGTAAATAAATTTTTACATCTAATAAAGAGAAGACTATAAACGATAGATGAGATACACAAATGCTAAAACAAATATAAAAGAGATATATACCAGTGGAACTGAAAATTTAAAAATGAGAATTAGTCGGATTAATGGACCGAAATAAAGAATGCACATGACATCGCGGTACAATGTGAAGAATACAGCTAAGTATTTTTGACTGATATTTACAGAAGTAAACCTAATTACCACAACTTGCAGATTTGATATGGCTTCAAAAACAGATAATCAAACCCACGAAAGAATCAGGATCCGAAATCAGCCCAGCTTCTTTATAGTTTTAAACAAAGCTATATCTTTTAGAAGATGAAAGAACAAAATTGTATCAGTCGAAAAATAATGCAGAAATTTTGCGATATGAAAGAAAAATGCTCTTTGTATGCAGAAAATGAGAGACGATTTGGAAGTATGACTTGTTAATCCAGACTGATCGTGGTGACTGATTCATGTAGTTTGATGTACCTTTGACTGTTTACCATAGTTAGCTGCTTCAAGTGCTCCATTCACACCTGTTTATATGTTCCTTTCTTCACTCATCATCCGTTATCAATAACATTCAAGTGTTTTTGTGCCATATCTTTTGACAGCACCGACTTTCATTAGTATTTCAGTCAATTAGCAGTCTTTTGACATGTTTCTGTTATAAATAATTATCTGTTGACTTAATGCCCATAATAATTTTTGCGTAATAAAGTCGGCAAAATTTCTGGAAAATAATTGGGCATTTCAAGAAACTCCTTTTGGCTCATTGCAAATAAAGTAAACTTCTGTGCACGGGCTAACAAAACTGTTGCAAGAAATCTTTTAAACAGCAATCAAAACCTATTGATTGCTTTTCCACTGACCTTTGCTTCTTTTTTTTAATCGTCATACGAAATGAATCTGCTAAGAAGTGCTTTAGATAAAAAATTACTTTTCAAAATTTCAATTTCATTGTCTAGATGTTGTTTAGATACTGTCTATCGAAATACTGTACCGCTATAAAATTTTTTAAAGTCAAATTTATAAGAAAATTTCCCCCAGAGTATATGACGATATAATGTTCTCCAGTAAATTAAAAAGCACTTTAACTTTCGTTACGAACGACTATGACTGCACTTTACCGCATATGTATTTTGGCTTCACAAAATTAACAAACTGTTACTTTCCATTAGACAGAATAATAACCACACTTCATTTGAATTTAAAAAAATTACTTAATTTATACAAAAATGTTCACAAATTTCATTTATTCAATTAGTCTCTCGGTGATATGACTCTCTTAACTGCTTGTTAATCTTATTGAGCATCATAAAATTTTTAACAGTTGCTTTTATCATTTAAATACAAAGTTATAGAGCAGTCACGGCCAAGCGCCAACTTCTAAACCTTATCTAATTACCTGCAAAAAAAAAAAAAAAAAAAAAAAAAAAAAA
>UXUI01009462.1:6504-19152 GCA_900576705.1 Enterobius vermicularis
TTTTTTTGCTCGAGTTTACTGCGATCTGGGAACTGTACTATACATCAGTAATCATTCTGCCGATTGGGGTGGAAGTTCCGGTTTTATGACAAGTCAGCTCTATTGACACAGCAAAGGATCATATTTAGATGGTTTACAATTACATTCACTGCTCGCATCTTCAGATTTAAAAAGGGAAAGTTAGTAACGTTACGCTGAACATTTTGGTTAATAATGTTGTTTTTAAGACAATTAGTTACATTAGTCTGCTTCCACTTCTTTTGTTTTTTGCTTTCCTTGAAAAAAAATTTTTTTCAGACGTCTTGTTATTTCTTGGCCTATCAACACTGTCATTTTTGATTTATACGAAAGCATTTTTGGTTTTTTTTCTATCCATATTTCTAGTACAGGTTTTGACATCTGTAGAGGAAAGCGGAAACATTCCTGTCGAGCGTGCCTGTGTGGCAATCGTTCTTCTCCATCTTTTTTATATATTGTGGTTATGCAGTCATTTTTTGCTAGCCAATTTTACTTCCGTAAAATAAGTGAATTTTGACTCTTTTATCATATATTTTATTATTACTGTTTGCATGCTTTCTTCAAAAACACCGTATTTTGTTGACCTTTAAAGAATATTGTAATGGAAAAGGTTCAATACGGAATAATCTACAGTAGGATTAGGGGGGTTTTTACTTTCAAAACTTCTGACGTTATTGAAACACTGTACCTTTCCCTGTTTTGCAACAACTCTCTTATCACAAATAGTTGAAACGTGATACTTTTTCTTCAGAGCAGTTTATTTCGTCATCAGTACAAAAAAAATGGATTACTTCTCATCGGGTTTTTTTTCTCTAAATGGCTTTGAGCGAGTATTTATAAAGTATCAATAAAAAATTTTTTTGAAACTGTCTCTTCCTGGTGTTTTCAAGAGTGTGATCTTTTCAACATGATTTGTAAAAGGTCTTTGATTTCAAGTTTTTCACTGGAAAACACTGTTACGGACGGTAAGGGAAACTGCTGCAGCTTGTAACTCTGTCGTGCTGTCTAAGTATTATCAGCATTACTGTTAGCAACCTGTATTAATCTGAAATTTTCTAAACGGTAGCTTTCCGACCTGTTTGCGGCTACATATACTTTGTTAATCTTGTCAAAAATCGTTGTTGGCAAATTTCAAAGTTGTATTGTTGACAACCAAAAGGTTATTTTGTTTCCTTTGTCAAAAGGCTCACAAGTTTCAGTGCATTATGTTTGAATTGTCCTTGAAATATTCCTGAACAAAAACCATAATAAAATTGAGACGGAGGTCGATTGTTGATTGAAGGTTTTTGAGAAGTTTGTTCTTCGATTTATTTGATTTGTTCATCTTCTCTTTTTTGTTGAAAACCAGATAGTTGTTTTTAATTTTATTTCTTTTTTTTTCAAAGATTGGCTGTAAGTTAAGCAGGTTAATTTTGCACTTGAAGGTTACTGAACCTCACACATAGTGAAAGAATTACAGTGGAAGTGTTTTTGCTCCCAAATTCTGGTAATTTCAAATCAGAAAATGCGGTTTTTACAAAAAAATCTGCTTTTCTATAAGAGTGCTAGGTCTTCAGGAAACAAGTTGTGTTAGTACATATTTAATTCAGTGCATCAGCTAAGCTCTTTTTTGTAAAGCTGAATTGTAGTTTTTATTTTTTGAGTAAATATTTCCTTTTTTTTTTTTCATTTTTCTCTTTAGTGACCTAAGTGGGTATTTGTGTGAGTTTTGAGCGGAAGACGAGAGGGGGATGGGTAAAAGTTTTTTGGTTTCATTTCTTCTGAGCTGTCACTGTTTTTTGCACTTATATTTGGAGGGAGAAATTTGAGTTTTCAATAAGCTTCTCTAACAGAAAGTAAAGTTTTTTCTTTTATAATGAGACTGTCAGTAATACTGATATATTGAAATTTGAAAGAAGATATTTTATGTTAGGTTTTTAAACTGCTTACAGTTCTTCTTTATTTCTCAATAAGTGATTATATGTAGCAATTAGAAACTTGTCTAATACCTCAGCTTGATGAAATAGCCAATATTTTTTCGAATAACCTATTTCATTTCTCCATTTCGTTGGATGCTGCAGAATAATATCCATAAGGAATTCACCTTTTCATTATACAGTAGAGTTGCACATGTTGTTTGGACAGTTTATAGTAGGTCTTTATACTGGTGTAGGAAAAAAGAGGAGCGAAAGGCTGTTTTAGTGGTTCCTCTTGTCATTTGTCGTAAGCGTGAAAGACTATTCAGGAAATAACCACGATATTTTATACCGTTTACAACTTTGAAAACGCTAATTCTAACAGGTTTTATGTCTACTTGGGAATTATTTTGCGTTTATGATGCGCAGTTTGGTGTTTGTTGAAATGTGTCATTGGAGGGGGAATGTTGCTTTGCATTTATAACTCTCCATGTAATAGTGTTTATTTGAACAAGAAATCATGCAAAGCTCGAAACACATTTTTAGTTCATGTTTTTTTGATGCTAGTTATAGAAATGAAGCGGATTTGTTTTTCTAGTTCGTGGAAGAGTATGAACCTACTAAAGCGGATTCTTATCGCAAAAAGGTTGTTCTTGACGGAGAAGAATGCTCCATCGATATACTAGACACAGCCGGTCAGGAAGACTACTCTGCTATAAGGTTTAATTTATTTTTTGCAGGTGATTGAAGTGAGGCTTGTGGTAAAATCTATAATCTTGTAGTTTTATAGGAGAGGATATTTGTAATATTTTTTCAGCTTTAAACTAGTGAGGATTCAGCTTTTAAACAAAGTTTTTTCAAATTTCTCTTTGATCACAGTGGCATGATTGTTTTTAACCTTTTCAGAGACAACTATTACCGCAGCGGTGAGGGGTTCATATGTGTTTTCTCAATAACGGATGCTGAATCATTTGATGCTACGAATGAGTTCAGGTTAAAATTTTTCATGACGCTTCAGAATATTTTGATTTTCACCAACACGTAAGGTCCACTAAAAGTTTGGTGTAGATGTGTTAGTTAAATGTGTTTAGTAAAGGAACTTTAAATCATTCATTATAAATATTTTGTCACGAATGAGCTAGGGTGGACTATGGAGTTTTGACTTACTGACTATATTTTATTCAAGGGAGCAGATTCTAAGAGTGAAAAATTCAACAGATTCATCGATTCCACTGATGCTAGTGGGAAATAAGGCAGACCTGAGCGCTGAACGTTGTGTTAGTCAACTTCAAGCTCAGCAAAGAGCCGAACAGTGGGGTGTGCCGTATGTAGAAACGTCAGCCAAGAATCGTACCAATGTTGATAAGGTGCAGTTTTAATTTTCCAGTTTTCTAATTCATTCTGGTTTGTGTAACTGTAATAATAATCACATATTTTCTTATTTTGTCATTTTTTTTGCACCTGTTAGCTGGTCTAGATTATCTTCAGTTAGTATTTTTGTAGGTGTTTTATGATTTAATGCGGGAAATTAAGAGACGAAAGGGTGGAACGATGAATGCTAATGATGCTGGAAATTTGACGGCGCGTGTGAAGCTTCGTAAGAAGAAGAAGTGCGTGATTCTGTGAATTCTAAGTTTTGTTTCTAGTCGAAGCATCGAAATAATTTGTCTTTATTTTGCGGTATTGATGTATGGTTCCTCAAAGTTTAATGTTATCGATTGAATGATTGCAGTTATTATCTGATTTTGACAGATGATGCGCTAACTTTCATTCCACGACTAACATAACATAACTAACCTTTTAGAGCGATGGTAGTATAACGCTTAATCGTTAGATAATTTTAGTTTGAATACAGGAGAAAGGAAAGGTGCCAGGCATTCATTTTTATGCCGAATTCAGCATTTATTTGTCGTTCGAACGATGGGAAAGTAGCGCCTTACAAGAGTGTTATCTCATTCTTGCGAAACAAAGTGAAAAAGTTATTTTCGTAAAAAATAATCGAGACATTATTTTTGTAAGGAGGAGAAAGAATTATGTCATGATTTTTCAAGAGCACTGCGAATAACGTTCTTTATTTATTTGCATATTTAAAGGAAATTTGATCTGATTTTTGGGAGGAACCCTTTTGATCTTATGGTTTGACAAATTGCATCGGAAGACTTGATACATTTTAGTACTTTCGATCGCGCAACTTCGGTGTATTTTTTGCTTTTTTATTATTTTTCGTTTTTGAACTTTTTTTTTTTGAAAGATTTTGTTTTTTTGTTAAGGTAACAAGTCGTTGTTTCAACTCTTTTGAAACCATTTTAAAAATGTTTACATGTTTTTTGACATGTATTCGTCATTAAATGCCTCATTTGTCTGTTGTCTGTCTAATTGAGTGAATTTTTAATATTGATGCGTCTTTTTTGAGCCATTTTCTTTTCTGATCGCTTGCGTAGCATTACTAAATTCGACTCGCAGAGATTTTTTGAGATATCAGAGGTAGTAGAAGTGATCTGGTAGCTTTTTAAGTGTGAAAAAGAGGTCGAATGATGAGCTGTTGGAAAGGTGGTTACTAGTTTCGTGAATAAAGCCGCGAATGCTCCCAGTAATCTGATCCTGTGTCAGGCAGTTGTGGGTAATTTATCTTTTGTTTCCACAGCAGGTTTAGATTAAACACTTAAAACCTCACTGAGGTTCAATTGATACGCAGATAAAAAAACGCGATATAATTTTCAGCAGCTGGTCGGTATAATGGTTCGTAATTTTTTTCTTGGCAGCCTCTCATTTATGAATGCTTTATGATGTATAGTATTATCACTGTAATTGTTAATAAGTTAGAGTTTTTGGCTTTTTGTTTTTTTTTTTCTGCTAAAATGTTTCACAATCTTTTCTTTTTCCAGTTATTTGGAATCTTCTGATGGATGTTTGTTGCTGTTGCAGCTGAATGGATGTATTGTGCATTGTTTGTTAGGCAATTTTTCTTCCTAAAAAGTCTTTTACTGTTTCATAAACGTGTAATGTTTTCCCTTGCATAATCATTGGCGATCCTTCAAATTCGCACTGTTGCCTTCATGTTCTGGTCGTTTTTTCCTTTGTTATTTTTTATTTGCTTATAAATTGTTAAAGTAGCCGTCACTAACATTGTTGGTATCAATATCGAGTCCTGCACTATCTGCAGCGTCTTGAAGAAATCTCAAAGGTAAATGCTTTGGCAGAGTTGTACACATTTCTTCTAATTTTCTAAAAATGTTTGTCATAGCCTTTAACAGAGAAATTCTTAGCTTTTTACCGTTTAGTGATTATGACTTATTTAACTCCTAAAAGTTTGTGAGGAGCTGGAAAGGGAAAAGAATGGAGTTGATTTTTTTCATTACAGAGGTGGGTTTCGAGGCTATATAGATCATGAAAAAGACTATCGGGAAACAACGGTTTGCAGGTGAAGGGAGGAGGTCATTTTAATGAACAGTTCCAAGACAGCGAAGAAATAGCATTTGAAGTGAATGTTTAGCGTCTATCATTTGCTAGATGGTGCGGAAAAATGAAAATGCTGTGTAGGATGGAAAATTTCTTGTCAGACTTGAGGTGGTCTATCTTTTTACAGCGTCATTGACTGGCCGGAACAGCTGAGAAGGTATAGTCGTTGTGTAAGAGTGCCAAAACATCATTTTCGCAGCTTTGGAATGCCATCTATAGATTCCTCCAAATTTTTTTTTTTTTTTAATGAATAGGGTCGTTGCTTATCGCAGCGGATGGCAGTTTTGCTTTTACATTTGCAAAGAACTGTTCGATAGTTTATTACCAGAGACAAACAGATAATTTTCAGAACCATATGGCTGAAAGCACTAAAGTAAAAATCTGATTTGCTGCAAATATGAGTTTATAACGTGCGATGTTTAAATTATTAAGTGAATTTAGGAGGGGTCTTGTGCAATTATATTTTAGTACTATTTGTTCTCAAACATTAATCATCTGTTATGGGGAGTGAAGTTTTTGTAAGGTGGAGCAGAGTTACCAGGGTTTTTTTAGAAGAGATTACATTCAATTAATAATTTTGTCATTTGCCTCCCTTAACAGTATACTACGCGTTTATTTGAAGTAACAACCTTCTTGGTTGCTTAAGGACATTTACTTGGAAATTTCTGAGTGGGGATTACCAGGTATAGGAATCACACTAAATAAGGCGGTCATATATCTACTGCATATAAAACAAATGAACCCATTTGTTACAGAATATTTATTAATTTTTGCAATTTAAGTGAACTGAAACATTTTTTAATTAAAATTTTGAAGCTGCAGAAAAGATGAGTTTATTGAAACTATGGGGAAGATGGAATTGTGGGAAAACATGAGGTAAAATCTAAATTTATTGCAAATTTACTACCTCATTATTGATATATATAGTAGACTTCAAATTTTTCACAGGAAATGTGTCATTTCTAACGGTCAATTTTGCGTTACGAATTGGATAATGGAACGGATAATCAATCTGCTGGAGTTCTACATTGTCAGAATTGGAAGTCAGAATATAAACAAATTATGCTTGAGAAAGCATAGTTTTTTTGACACGAAATGTGACGGCAGAATTTTTTTAAAACGAAGGTTTCAAAAAAAAGGTTATTAATCTAATTTTCTGGCCGCATATTTCTATGCCTTTCCATTAAAAAAACAGTCTGCTTTTCAGCTTGTTGCTTCTTATTTTTTATATTTGTTTGTGACTGTTTTGAAGTTGTTGGCCAAGAAGTTTTCTTTGCAGAACTCAGTTTTTACCATTTTTTACATTCTTTTAATTTTGAGCCTGAAACTTTTAGTGTATAGTGTATGATCTTAAAGAAGTGTTATTCAAGCAGTTTTTTAATGGATTTTTACTGACCAGAAATTCTAGGCAAGCGACAACAGTCACTTAATGACTCCTGAATTTGTTTGCATTGCAAGGAGCTGCGAGTTTTCTTCTTAAAATGCTCACCCCTGCGAAATAAATTATTTTGAGCAATAATTTTTATACTTATTCGTTGTACTGTGAAATAACTAAGCTTTAACACTCCGAAAGTACATTAAGACCACACAGAAGTTATGCTTTAGCGCAATTAAAGAATGGGAATTTAGTGTCCAACTTTGTTGACAGTCATTTGTTTTTTTAATCACTGACTCTGGTTCTTGAGTAGCGAAGCAGTAATGTTGTTTTCCTGATAAAAATTAATAAAGCTGTTGGAAGCAGATTAGTGAAGAAATTTGTGGGTTTGAAAGTAAGGATGCTATCTAGGTGCCTTCTTTCAAAATTGTTTCTTTTTACTGTCACTACAGTAGACAAACTAATAGATATATTAAAAAATAAATTTAGCTAATAAAGACGTTAGCCCAACATGCGGTTCTGTTAAGTTTGCTGAATCGAAAATCGATGTCATTATTGGTCCACTGATTGACATCATCGGGAATATATCTGCTATTTGTTGGACAAAAAAATGCAGTTAATGGTGTTCCCAAATCCTTTTCTTCATTCAAACGTGATAAATTGAAAAACGGAAGAAAAAATAAAGATCCCTCGTTTTGATGTATTTTCCAAATGGCTTTAGAACGGACTTGGAAGAGATTTCAGTACATTTTGGAACTGGCGATAGCCATCTCCAATGTTCGAACTGCAGAGGTATATGTCGGCTCTTCCTGAAAGTGAACAACAGCAATAAAGAGTTGAAAAGCATGTTTTTTTGTGTTAAAACCTTTTCTTGGCTTATGCCGAAGATGCCTCAGCTACGTCTGAGAAGAAAATCTTTTTTATAGATTTTTAAGAAACTTTTTTCGCCTGAAATTGATCTAATTTATTAAATGTAAAGAAGAAAGTCAGAAAATGGGGAGGACTTTTCAAAAATTCAAGAGAGTAAAAGAGAAAGAAGATCAGAACAGCATTTATTGTCAAGTTTTTCAAAACATTTTGTTTCTACAAACTTTCTTTATTTGAATAACGCTTTTGAAGGGTGCCTAAATGAAATTTATAAGCTTATTCAGCTAGAAATAGTGGGCCAAATTTGGATTAAAAGTTTGAGACTTTGGAAATTTTATTTGTTTCTTTTTACAAATTTTACTTTGCATTCTTGTTTGCTTAGGCAAATATTAAGACGGCCTTAAAGGTTGCTGCTTTTACTTAGGTAACTTTAAAATGAGTACTGCTGATAAGGTGCCGGCTTGGGTTCAAACCTAAAGTTTTTCAGGTGTCTACAGTAAGAATCTATGCTGCCGTGACTGAGTGCTTCTCGCCAGTTCCAAAATTTTTCCCTGTATCTCTCAGTTTTGATTTTTGATTATTTTTAAGGGATATGATTATGCGATCAAAAACGTTGAAAGTATTTTTGTATTATTACGATAGGTGATATCTTTTTTTCACACATGTAACGTGAGAACAGCGAAAATATATCACTTATAAAGACACTTCTAGTTTTAAAAAAAGTGGTTTTTTCTTCTTCTGTTGTTGTTGTCATTTTTCAGGCTTCGCTATTTTTTTCCTTGATTGACGAGGTTTGATTCTGTTCTATATATTTATCTACAAATTTCAATTCCGCAGCAAGAGAAGAAAAAATGAAATAGAACTGGCGTTAAAAAGATCTTGTCAAACTTTCTGCGGCGTGACGAGTACATCTCTCAGACTGTCATGCTAGTGACAATTTTATCAGCAATTCAACGATTGCTGCAAAAGAAAGTCATCACTGGTGATTAAAAAGTCATCAGCCACACAGGCCAACTATTCAACAAATTTCTGGTAAGCAGCAGTTTGTTTTTTCATTAAATAGTACAAAGCAGATTGAGAAGAAGACGGTCACACTTTGTTGAAAGTTCAGAAGCGTTCAGTGGGCTTCTTGGGTTTCAAGTAACCGAAAATATTTTTTTAATTAAAATTTAGAGCGTTTGTTATAGAACATGTTGGAAATGTTTCTTAGTTATTCTCTGCTTGGAAAACTCAAGATTTAACTAAACTGTTTGTTTATGAGAAGTTTTTTTATGTTTTTTTTTCTTTATGGATTTTTTAAATGATATCAGCGAAGAGTAACACTGGTGGAAGATTTCACAATTTTTGAAAAGCGTATAAAGTTTCTATCCTCTTTTTTTTTTACAGCTACTAATCTTTTAGCTGTGGTAAAATAAAACAGCAGCAGGAGAAAAAAATACATAAAAAATTCTTAATAATGAAGAACA
Source organism: Enterobius vermicularis (assembly GCA_900576705.1). Classification (NCBI taxonomy): domain Eukaryota; kingdom Metazoa; phylum Nematoda; class Chromadorea; order Rhabditida; family Oxyuridae; genus Enterobius; species Enterobius vermicularis. The sequence goes on from UXUI01009462.1 coordinate 15,585, forward strand.
TGAGCCCTGGAAAAGCGGAAACCTTCGTGACAGAATAATACACTTAATGGGTTGTTCTTTATCTACTGATACCGGCAGCAACATTGGTATTTGGTACTTGTTGTATACATCTGTCATTAGCCGATATGCTAGAAAGATGTCAGTTAACTATCTAACCACTTGTTCTGCATCTAGTCCTTTCCTAATTGCTAACGGCTATTTGCCTCCCAACAGTTAACTGTCTGTTCCCACCCCAATTTCACAGCTTTAGTACGTGAAGGGACTCATCATTCGTGAAGCACAATTCCAAAAATTTCAACTGGTCAACAAGGTATCATTTTTCTGCTATTTTGGTTGCGTTATTTTGTTATTGTACTATTGCTTAGAAAATGCTTGAAAATTTTTTATGCGAAATAGAAGAATGATTGTTGAATTAATGCTATCCTCATGGGGTCGTAATCAAAGACATTTATGAGCTATTTAATGCGATCAGTAATTTTACGTAACCAAACTAGAAAAAAAAAGGATTTCTTTTCTTGAAAAAATGAACAACAATACTTGGTGTGCTTGATCGGCAATCTAACTGTCCAACTAACTAACCCAACTTTTTACAAATACAGTAGTTTCCCTTTTCCATTACTTAATAACGTTTAACCGGCCAGCTAGTGGCTTGAATAAAGGCAACTTTGTTTGGACTGGAAGCAGCAGGAGCTGAAGGCGACAGCCTTGCAGATGCACTGCTGCTATTCCTTTACTCCGTTATTTGTTGGCTATCAAAATCTGACAGAGATGTTTTTCTGCGCATCAGTTGGCTTTAAAAAGTTTTTATGACAACTTTTCTCAAACAATTGGAAAAACTTTTTCTAATTTAATTTTACTTTCCGTCATCACTGTTTTTTGCCGTGTTTCTTAAGCGGTGTGGGTAGTACACGTAAATTCACGTAAATACCATCTTACCGTCATAAAAAGCTGGAAAAACAAAGATTATGATAGGTCCGTTGTATATGGGTGAAGAGGCCAAAGGAAGTGCTTTTATCCACCTGTCTTCTATGTTCTCATTTGCTGCGGTCTTTCGACTAAAATGCACAGGTGCCATTATTCGCTTTAGTAGGACTTTTTACAGGACTTTTTAATGTTTCATTTCGTCAACAAAGTGAAAGCCTTATTGGAGGAGAATTCCGAGTGGAATTTTGAATACGCATGTTAGGATTCTAGAAGAGCGGTAAGCAGCTGCTTTAGAAGCAATTAAAATAGAGGCAGTGACAAGAAAAGAGCAGAGTTAGAAGGAATGCTAGAAGAGAGGGGAAGGGTGCAAGGAGCTATGAGATGATAATTGAGTATTCAGTGTCTTCCGCTGCCAAAAGTTCTTTCCACAATGAAGATAACGATGGTGATTTGGTTAACGAAGTGTGGCGAATCCGACGCGTATCTATCATCAATGGTTAAACAAACTATAGCTTTTTAATGCACTGCATACTCTGTTATGATTTTGTGGATAAAACGGAAATAAACGTCTCTAATTTTACTTGGTTTTTGATGCTTTCGTCCTGTAAAAAGCTATTTATGATTTTTTTCACACTACGTTTGACTGTGCATTTTTTGTCCATGTTTCCCGTGATCAGAAAACTTTGGATAATTGTTTAAAAAACATTGTTTCAACAAATTTGATATATAAATTATTTCAGTAACTGTAACCATTTTTTTCACTTTATTTTTATCACCCTTGTTCGCTTTAATTACATTTGCTGTCATCCATTTGTGAATCTTGCTAACAGTTCTAATACGGATATATGATAACAGCATAATTTTGAATTCAGAACAAAGGCACTTTTTTTGCCAGCTAAGTGTTATTTATTTAACTCATTTTGAAGCTGTTTTCGTCACGTTATCATTTTATTTACAGCGATTGTTTTGAGATTTACTGATGCTGCCATTACTGCTCTTCGATGACCGACTGGTTGCTTAAAATATTGGCTGTATTCAACGTTTACTTTTGTAACCTTGTTCTTAGTTCTGCCTAACATGGTTTACTTTTGGTTACTGGTGTTTTCGTTCATTAATGGTATCAGTTTTTAAGCCATTTTACTTGAGTTGGAAGAATACCAGTATTTTTTTTTTTTTTTTTGCGGCCTACGCTGTTCTAAATGCGCAACAATTTGTGTTTATTTATTTATTTCTTTCTGGATGTATCAATCTAAATTTTCGTAATCTTAGTCAAATATCGTCTTTGCAAGGAAGCAAATTTTAAGTGACTGTTTGTACGGTTCAAGGAACTTACTGCATGTGTACTGCAACATGAGATGGAGCAAAAGATTGAATTTAAGGTCAAACAAGATAAAAAAAAATATAAGAAGAATAAGGTAAAAGAAGATTGAGTGGTTAGGAAGGCTACTGGATGCAGAAAGGTGAACGGAGCAAACTATATGGATGAAGAACGACGACAGAATTATGTTTTTAACAAGTAATTAACAACTTAGATTGCTTCTGTCCTCCACAATTATAGTGAGGTTTTTGAATTTAGAAAAATGTTCGAAAATGTTTTTGCTTTTTTTTTCTCTTTACTTTTGTCTTTTATTTTAGCATCTAATAGACTTTTTTTAATTTCTTTAGTGTGTACAAAAGGTAGCAAGCATAAAATGCTGCCAGTTTTTCAGTTCAGAGCAGTCGTATTTGGTGTTACCGAGACTAAAGCAGCTGAAGACCTGATATTAACGCCTATGCTATGCCTGTTTTTGACTGCAGTTTTTTGCTCGTTGATACATTCGTAATTTGGCTTGTTTTTTTTTCTTCACTCAACCTTTTAGTTCATGACTTTCTTCAAAAAAAACTTTATCTCACATTGTCTTATTTAGACAATATCAGAATGCTAGTGGATTTTTATGAACCTTTAATAATAATAAGGATAAAGGGCTTTTAATGAGGTTAACTTAATGACAACTGAAAAAAGAAAAGGAAAAGAAAAAGAAATTAATTTCACTTTAATTTTTCGTTTATTTTTGCGTGTTTACTAATTTCTCGTTTCATTGAAAGACGTTGAGATATTTTGTTGTTTTCAGTTTATTGTTGCCAAAATTTCAGGTAATATTTTAAGTGTGTCAGTTAGTTGCTTATATTGCAGTATTTTGTTCGTTTGTTTCTAAGTACTTAGTCAACTAAAATATAACTTTATTTGAATACATCTAATCAAGCTTTTTTTTTTTGTTTTTTTTTTTCTCGAACGTCATTGAATTTTCATTAATTATTTTTTTTAGTAGAATTTTGCCTCTCTTTGGTTTATTATCATCATTTCACAAAACAAAAAAAAAAAGAATAAAAAGCACTCTGTTTTTTCTTTCCTTGTGTTGTTCTATAATAATAAAATAAACGAAATAAAAGATTATAATAGCAGATAAAAAGATTAAGGTTTTGGAGCAACAAATAAAAAAGATGAATGTATATATGCATTTGTTAATGAATAAACCAAAAAATGTGGAATGAGTTGAACAAAAAAACAACAGCAAAGAAAAAAAAAAATGAATGTTGCAGAAAAGGATTCACTATTTAATAATGATTAAAAAAACTGCTTTTTTTCTTCTTTTTTTTTTTTTTT
>UXUI01009466.1:3697-14114 GCA_900576705.1 Enterobius vermicularis
AAAAACCGTTGTTATGCAAATTCTGAGTAACTTTTACACCCCATTTGCTATGCACGACAAGTGAAGTCAGTTGTATGGCATAGCGCTTTGGAAATTGATACCACTGATATCTGTTTCAAAATGCTCGAACATTAATCAAGAAAAAAACGTGTTAAAATAATTCAGTACGATTAAATTAAGAATTACTCGAACAAAGCTAAATTCAGCTCTGCAAATTTCCAGTTCTTTAATTAATAATTGTATCAAAAACCCCTTTTCAAATATTTCCCTTTTCAAATATTTACAGCTATTTCACGTTCATCATAACTTACGTGATTAAAGCGTTTGCTGTATTATTAAACCGCTCTGCAACAATTTTTGATAATATAATCGTTGTGCGACATGGAAAGTTTAATCTTTGATTAGATTTAACGAAATTAATGACAGTTGTTGGTGTTAAGTTTAGCTCTACAAAAAAACAGGGTCGAATTATTCAATACAGATGAGAAAGCTTTTCTTGATATCATACCTAAAAACAATTAATAGTGTCGCTAAAGCTGGAAACGATCAAACGCAAATCTATCGCTCTAATCTGGAAGGTTTCTGACTGTCAAAGAAAACCAAAGAGTAAAGATGGATATCACAGAACGCAAGCTACTGTTTTTATTTCTCCCTCCTTGGTCGACTGGACTGTCTTTAGTTATCATTAAGCCACAATCTCTTCAAGTCATGAATTGACATTTTTCTACAGATGCGGTTAAACCAAAAATCAGTACAAATTCTTTGTTTTTTCTTTTTATTATCTTTCCCTTCCTTGCTGTTTCTTCCAAGATTTAAATCTGGTTTAGGACAAGTAGGCACCAAGTCACCAGTCCATAAAAAACAGTCGACCTACCAACACCTTTTTCTGCCTTTTCTGCCAGATAATAAATGCCAACATCAAAATGATGATATGAAAAAAGTGAATAACATCTTATAAGCTTCAAAACTGTAAAAAAAATCCGTTTCAAAGCCACAGAATCAGACCTTCAGAAACTATTGTAAGCTTTTTACTGAAATGTCTGAATCAGAACCTTAATTAAAATACTTTAAAAAACAGTTTTGTGGTTTTTTTAATACTATCAATAAACCGAAAATCACTGCATTCTGGCAGGTTAAAGTCTCAAAAAAAAGGCAAATAATGATGAAATGATAAAAAAAACAAAGCAGAAAAAAAGCCTCCGAAAGTGCGTTGCGTATCAAAATTACTTGTTCCCCTCCTTTCTTGAACCACTAACCCTAATAACAGTATCAATAAACAAGGTTCACTCCCATTACCCGAAGTCAGTCGTAGTTTTCCTATATATTTACAGGTTCCCTAAATTATTTCTATAAACTTTAACCATCTTAATTCAACTGCCGCATCCTGCATTTTTATTGTTGCTAAACTTGTAAACCTTGTTTCATTACTTAAAAACCCATCGTTGTTGTCACCTGCTGAAATCAGACCAATAATTTTACTGCATCTCTTTCTGTAAAACTAGCGATTTTTCAAAACTTATAATCTCTTAAAAACTTGTCTAAAATTTTGCAAAAATCTTTTTAAATCTATCAGATTTATTTTATTGAAAAAATCGATAAATTAAAAGCTTTTAAAGAACAGTATTGAAGAAAAAGATGCAGTAAAATTTCCAACTAACTCAATCATCAAGCCGTCTATCCTGATAAGTTATTTAAACAATATCTATTGCATTTAAGTAAACATCTGCAACAGTCGCCCGCTGTATGCAACTAACAACTGTTTTCAAGCTTGCATTTACAGAAACTTGATGATATTTATACATCTATTCAAGTATTCTGTCGGTTTCTTGCTTTTCATCGAAGCAGAAAGCTCAATGACTAGAGAAACCATGCCAGGAGCCAAATATTACGATGGGAAAAAAATTAGCATTCCACTGTCGAATAAAGCCCATATTGACCTTATAGAACACTGGATGTTCCAAGCTTACAGTAGTTTTCTGTCTGCATTTGCATCTAAGAGGTAAGTCATAACTTTTTTTTTTGTGCTGCAAATGTTATAGCTAAAAAATGTAATTTAAGTCCCATATGGTAAATATAAATGGGGGAATAGAGCAAATAAATGGGAAAGAAAGATGAAAAGATCAAATGCAATAAATCAGTTTAATCTTTTGAAACATTTCACGGCAAAAAAGAACTTAAGGGGTGTTATCAGATTTATTTAAGCATTCCACAATTACCACCGACTGAGAGGCACACCTATACAAAATGTTCCAAACATGCTACATCACTCAATAAACATGCTCAATGCGTTATGAATGCTATTGAAGTTTCAAAAAAAGCAAAAGATGGAAGAGACAGTCAGAAAGGTAAACGTTTTGCTCAAAAAATCATTAATCTGCACGAACTGAGAAAAATTACTGTAATGAAAACGGTGCGGTCAAAAAGGAATGCTTTTCTTTACAGTGCCACCGAGCGCAATCGCAGATACCGTTGCATCAGAAAACGCATTCATTACTGAGCCGCAGTCTGAAGCATCCAGAACGTTTCAGAAGAAAGTTGACCTTAGAGAGATGAAGCAGCAATACAGAAGACGCTACAAAAAAGAGCGACTGAATATACGTAGGATTAGAGATGACGGGGCGTCGTTTGAGAGTCGTCAGAAAGACCGTCTAGATAGAGAAGAGAATGCAGGAAGTGGAAAGTTGCCTGTATTAAGAGGCCTGACTATTAAAAAAAGTCTAGAGTCTGCCGCAAATGCTGACACAGGCAGTAGCGTAGTAAAACAGGATAACTATGGTCTTTTGTCAGATGCCGATATTGAGAGCCCAATGGGAATCCTAATGAAAAGCATAGCTCGTACTATCAGACGAATAAAGAACAAGGCAAGAGATGGGTCGTAAGTTTAATGATAACCTAGTTCTTTACTCCTAGATGAGTAATAACAGTGATGCTAGTTTTTCAACTGCTTTCTTCTCAGAACTACTAGAAGAGATTCAAACCTATAATTATCCATACTCCATTTCACCAAGTAATAGATAATTTTGAGATGGAAATCAGATGTCGCACGCTTACAACAACTTGAAAAGCTACTCCATGATAAAGACGACCCATCAGAATCTCCGTATTCTCGCTATATTTTTGATTCAAAACAGAAGTTCCGTAAAAACGAAGTAGGCAACTTTTATTCATTATGGTTAACAGCCAAATTTTAGAACACCTGATAAGTTATTTTTAACAGTCAGACGCTAAAAACTTCCTTCTTGAACTCTACTGAATAAAAGCTGACCAACTTTTAACAATCAAAAAGCTTATAAAGCGTTACGAAAACTGCAAAATAGACAATAAAAATAGGTTTTCTTGAGAGAAGCTGCAAAAAACGCGTGTGGTTTTTATCTTCCAATTAGTCATTTTGTTGCACTAATTCTGCATGAGGAATTTTGCTGAGCCGAAAAAACTTTTGACCTTACATTCAAGAACTCAAGTGAAGGTCAGCTTTCTAGGGAAATGAAACTTTCCACATGATGTCTTTGGTGCCAAACACTTTACAGTACCAAAAAATGCGTGAAAAAGACCCGCTGAATACGCCATTCTTAGTCCGGAACGCTCTCAAATTAGGAATGGCGATTGCTGGTCAGAATACAACTGACTATGATAAGAAAACGGTTAAATTTGCCTCACCGCGATTCTTCTCGGTCGTTCCTGACGACGGTGACGACAATGTTAGTTGACTGTTTCAGACGAGAGTATTCCAACAAACACTTAAGTACAATTAGGCTTTCTTTTTGTCTGTTGAAAAATTTCGAGCGAACTGTTCATTGCAGCCTTCCAAAAAAATCAGTGTATTGAAAATTCCAGATCAACCTCTTGTCACCGTCATTATTCAGTTTGCATGACGAAGGTAAAGAAGATGAAAAAAGATTTAGCATTCCGCATCTGCTTAAAAACAGCAAAGTACTGCAAAAACAAGACCATGAACAGATGATAGACCTAATTGCTGAGGCTACTGGTGTTGCAGATGCAGTAGAAAATGCTAAAGTTAGTCTTAATCTATTGTTCTGCTTCGAACTGCTAAATAAGCGTAAGCCGGGATGAACACTTTTTAGAAGTTGAAAGAACTTGAGAAGAAACCAGAAGTAAAAGATATAAAAGGAATTGACGGACAACCGATGTATTTTACGAAAGAAAACGCCACTGAAATATACGGGGAAGACGGACGCAGAAGAATTGAAACTTTTGAACGCCTTCATAAAAGCCTAAATGCTCAACAGGTTTTACTTCAAAGATGTCGTATGAAAATAATCATTATTGTTTATCTGTTGCTGGAAACGAAATAATGATTTATTCGTATTACCAAAGATTCAGTGATAATTTCAGATCAAGGAAATGAATTCAAGTGGATACTCTGTTATGAACAAAGAACAACTTCATCTTCTCTATGGCAAGGATTCACCTTACGCATCAGAGAGTACACTGAAGAAGCTCGCGTCCATTAAGAGTTTAGACGAACTCCAGAGACATGTAGAGCATGACATATCTGTATTCTCAAAGCATGAAAATTTGAAACTGCAAGTAAGAGAACAAAAAAGACAGAAACGAACGATAGCTTTGACCCCACTACTGTTCCAAGATCTAACTCTTAAACCAGACGTTGTTTCTCAGGCGATAGTTCTTTCACCTGTTCTTTTTTCACCAGTAGTACTATCGCCAGCTGTGTTAGGACCATTTATATTGAGTCCGTGGCTGTTCATACCTGTCATTCTTTCACCTCGTGTTTTATCTCCTTTAATTCTAAATCCATTACTTTTTTCGCCTGTAGTTTTATCACCATTAGTGCTGCACCCATTTGTTCTTTCTCCTGGTGTCTTTAACCCGTTCGTCTTATCACCGCTCGTTCTGGCGCCTTTTATTCTTTCTCCACAAGTTGGTACTCCGCTTATTCTGTCTCCTATGGTACTTAACCCCTTGATTCTAAACCCCATGGCCCTTTCTCCACTAGTGTTGAGTCCGTTTGTCTTATCTCCACTCGTTTGTTCGCCACAGTTACTTTTCGCCCTTGTTTTCAGTCCACATGTGTTATCACCATTAATTGCAAGTAACCTAACCCTCAGCACATTAATTGCATCACCAAGCGTTCTAAGTTGAAAATTAGGCTAGTAGCACTCAGAACGGAAAGAAAGCTAACACAGCAAAAAAAACTGAGAATCCTTCTTGCTATTTTTATGAATCGTCATGGTGATGGCTATGTCCTAAAATATTAAGCTTATTTTGTTTGAACAAGTCTCGTTGGTGGTGTATTAGAATAATATTAAGAAATTTACCAAAACTGATAATGAATGATAGTAGTACCAGCGATAACGGTATTAGTTAAAAGTAATAACATTAGTAGTAATCTCAAATTTTGTCTTCTACCTGTTAGAATATTTTGCTGAATATACAATAAACCGTCGGCTTTAACAAATGTTTGCGATCATCTACATGACAAGACATCATCGGCTTGTTGGAATCAGCAGCTGACCCGGCATTCTATACTTTTATAGCAATTTGTATGCCTTCTTAGGTAAATTTCCACAAAGTTCATTTAAGAACTTATTTGCACTAAAAATCTAGCTTTTTTTACTATTATGCAAAGCACAACACCAGGATCGTAACTAGAAGATGCTTACAAAAGTTATCGACATTGTCTAGCAAATTACAGCACAGCCTTTTTGAAAATACCCCAAACTTTTTCACCGTTATAAAAATATTTCTAGCGTGCTTAACGACTTCCTGCAATAGACCAATTGTTTCGTCTAAAAGTTTTTAGTTGCTCAAATTAGAATGTGTTGTTGAAATGAATAAGAATATCTAATTAGAATGTTTCTTTAAATTTGTAAGCTTTGCAGCAAAATTAGTTTTGTTGAGGACGCATTGTAACTTTATTCTAGTCGTGCAGTTCTTATTTGGCTTCTCATTGTCTTTTACGGTAAAGTCTCCTCGAATTTCAGACTGTCAAAATCGCTGAAAGACTTAGCAAACTTCTTCGAATTGAATGCATAGTTATGCCGTCAATATATTTTCCGTTGTAGTACCAGTCCTAAGTGAGCCAGTTTTCTATAAAAACAGGATCTAAAAGGCAACACTTCTTTAACACCACATTATTTTCAAAATAGTTACTGCGTTTAGTACCACTGTTCTGTGCTCTCCAAGAATTATTTTACCGTGCAAGGCGGAGTGCATATTGTCATTATATTTTACAAAATATGTGCCTTGCCTATATAAATGCCACATGAGCATCCATCTACATGTTCTCACCAGTGTACACATTATATTTGCATACAATCCAGCGATGTTGTCGGCTGGCGTAGCGTAATTGATACTTCACTCAAAATACCCAAAATTTTACTGTGTAAATTTGACTTGTGTATAAGGAATATATTATCTTGACATTATACTTCAAGTCTTGGATACTACGTTAACAGTGGCATATTATCATTGGAAATATTTCGCCTCAGTAGTTCTCGAAGATACCAGAAGTAGCAGATTTATTGTATGTAAACAGAATTATATTTAACATTAAGCAGCTACTAAAATTCCTTACTGAAAACAAATAAATTGCAGCTGGCCGCACATTATCTCCCAAACAGTACTGATTTCACAAAAGGGAAGCTTACAATCAGCTTCTGTGAAACAAGATTCTTTCTGTTTTAACACCAGTTGGCGGCTTCCTAAGGAATTCAAAAGAACCGTCTTTTTCTACAGCCACCTCAAACATCAAATTGAGATATCTTATAGCAAACCATTCATGTCTGTCTATTCCATTTACTTCTTTACTTGTGATATCAAACTAAAAACAACCAAAAACGACATAAGCAACGACAGTGACAACAGCCATTTGTTAACACTAGTGCTTCTTCTTGCACATTTGCGGTTCCATTTGTCGTATAGTTATGTTCGTCTAGAAATTTTCTAATTATCACGACATTCTTTTTATTTTGTTATAATCAACAAATATTCCTAATGGCATCAATGACTATACCGTTTTGTCAGCGAATAAATAAATACCTAAAGAAGAAAATGCATTTGTTTTTTATCATTCATGCCACGCTTGCCGGATGATTTCATAAGCAAGAAGAAATCACGTAAATATAGATCCAATATCATTTTCCAATTCTAAATTTTGGTTTATTATTAATTCTCAGCCTAAAGTTCTAAGTTTTCTTAATGATATTTTTATATTTATAGCAAACGTAAATCTTTCTTGTATTCACTTGATTCATCATTTTTCCGCCATCCGTTATCGTACGCTTTTCTGAGATAATATCAGAATGATAGCTGCAATCTCGCGATTTTATGTTTCGGGCTAGATTAAGCTGCCCAAATTTTCCAAGGAAGTAAAAATGACTGCATAAAGTTCTGGTTAATGACATTCAAACTGTTGTTGATCAAAATTCCAGTGTTTCAAGCAACTATTCCAGTCCAAAAATTAAGGCTTTAGAAATGGATATTAATGTCTTATTCTTACTCGCTCTTTTCTAACGAAATGTATCTTACGCCACAATGGCTAAATTTAGAACTTTAATCCAGAGGAACAAAAACCTTTGCCCAGGGTAGGCAGCAAAGAACGCGACTGTACTGATTCCCAAAAGAAACTGCAACGAAATGAATGATTTTCAGCTTCACTCGTCGTCAAGCCAAATCATTTATCTGAGTGAGACTCTATATTTAGTACTCGCAGTATTTATTTATATCGCTTTTTATAGCTGATTATGCCAGTTTTGAGCTCTAAGGTAAATCATATTTGTCTGGTCAGGAAGACTACTCTGCAGCTTTGTTATAGAACGCAGTGGTACCAACAGATAGTCTAGTTCGTCACCTCACAGATCTGCGTAGAGTACGCCCACACGTTGACATCGTCGTAGTTGGAATCTTCAAATTCGTTGTCTTTTAGAGACAAGCATTGAATTGCTTATTTCATAAAGATCTCTTGTGTGCAGAAAACAGATTGTTTGTATTTCGATGTTGGTCATTGCAGCCGATTCGTAATCAGTAAGTACTTTTTAAACATGATCCATATTTTAAATGTGGGTTGCCGTGCAACAGATTAATGCGACACAATAAGAAATGTGCACAACGTTGTGCATTATGTCATCGGCGTAATTTTCACTTTTTGCGATCCTAGTTTTACAACTGTGAATGCACTAACAGTCACATAGATTTCTCATTCTTGCTTTAACGAACACATGTGAAGTGAGAGCAACGGTAAACCGATGAAATCTATTTACAGACAATACTTAAGCTGCCATACCTACAGTAAATTTTTTTCTGTTAAATATCTGCACCGACTGCACTTTATTACAAAGGTAACTGTCGCGAAATTTGTTCACAAAAGGTCTTTCTTACTCGTTCTTTCAATTTTCTGTTAGCTGTCAAATGTACTCCCAAACGAGTACTGGTTGTAATAAAAATTCAAGCGGTAAATCCTTCATCATTATTTGCAAATTCAATTCAGAAAAAATTAAATTTTTTTAACACAGCCACAACAGACTAGTGCCGTATGGAAATCTAACATGTAAAGGTTACAGTATTTGATTTTGGACTTGTAGAAGTTATCGAGAAAAAGTTCTTAAATTTGATTTACCATAATTTTGTACCAAGTGTTTTTCTCAAATTATTATAAATAAATTAACTGTTTGTAAATAGCATTAGAAACACAGTGATTACAATAGCAGATTTATACGTTTATAAATAATGAACAAATTGCTCAGGCTTGCTAACAAGTATTTGGCAGTCGGAGGGTAAGAAGTTCTCTAGTTGGCCCTGAACGTAGGCAATGATCGTGAGACGGTTTGTAAATGTCCTTGTTAACCCTGGTCTTCAGAAGCAAAAGACTACAGAACATAGAACATTTCTATCAGTAATGCTGATCCAAAGCAAAAGACACTTGTGTTTTCTGTGAGGTCAAAACTTCTTTCTGTTAATCTTGTCTTTATTTATTCTTTTTGATCACTTGCTTTGCTAAATTGCCTATTATTTTGCTGATTTAGCTACAAAAACAAAGAATTCATAGAATTGGTCAAAAAAGCATACAGTAATTGAATGTAAAAAAAGTGAAAGCTGCTAAGGGTTGAAAATCGTCAATAATAAATCTTAAGTTGGTATTGCAACATTACGACTTAATAAAGTTTCAAACTCTGCACTACCACAATCAACCACAATCGTCTGATTCAAAATAATTTTCACAGCTTCTCAACAAAAATTAGATTCAAGTTTTTTAGTGACTATTCAAACTGCTTACTGCTTTTTAGTAAAACAATTGTAAAGACTGATTTTACAACAATAGCTACTGCGAATAGTAAATTTATGATTTTTGCTAGCTGAAATTGCCAACCGCGCTATCTTTATCATTAGCATTTCAAAAAGTGAACGATATTCGGTTTTTTTTGGAACAGATACCCGCATCACGCATTTCCACAATTGTCAGAGCATCTACCAGAAAGGTTGAACCATAAGCAGTGCGACAAATAAATAAAAGAGAAGTGGTAAAAAGTTGGAAAAAGATCTAAATAACCAAAAAAACTTTAAAAATTTAAAAAAAATTTTTTTTGGATGCGAATAGCAACTCAACGAAATTGAAAACTTTGTCGTATTTTTAAACCTGTGCATCTCAATAAAGCAGATTAAAAAGAGCTTTGCTACCGGGTAAAACAAAAACAAATAGTTCCTAAGTCATGTTTTAAAAAACCCTTTACAAAATTATTTCTTGCCTTTTGCAAGAATATTTAATAGCATATTTAATTGTTTTATTCACTATTTCAAGAAGAAATATAAGAAGAAAGATATTTTTTAAATTTTAAATTTTTGAAGAAAACTAGTGATATAAAATTATTTCCAATAATGCTATTAATTTATGAATTCGTAGTATACTTCGTAGACAAATACTGTAAGAAAAAAAGGTTTTATTTCTATTCATTGGAATTACTAAAACTGAAAATTTACTTCTGACAAGCAATTGGCATCTGCTTCCACTATTAATCAGTGTGTTTGTAACAGTTATAGTCAAGAGGTATGCAAAAAACGAATACGTAAACAAATATATGAAGAGATTTGATAGCGATATAATTCATTCAGTAAACAATAAGAAAAATCTTTAAAATTTTAATTTTAAAATCTGATTTAAAACAAGATGAAATTCTGAACTTTGTTTTTAAAATTTTCTATTTGACGTATCACTCACGTTCCAACAAAGTTTTCTTTTATTTTCCCCAAATGTTCTTCTTATTGCGCCACAATGCCCTTCTCAAATTCTCAGATTTGAAAGAGACAGTACAATCTTAATCAAGCAACGATTTGTTTCAGAGTTAAATCTCGTTTCTGGCAACTTTCAGCTAGGAGTCATCTGTTTGATCTATAAATAGCCCTCTGTACCCAAACATGCTCGTTTTTTTTTTTTTTTTTTTTT